>AWOL01S0012868.1:151485-203783 GCA_000715115.1 Nicotiana otophora | reverse complement strand
TTAAATAAATTGTGAAGGCTCCCGCGGTGATATAAGGAAATGAGATATTGTGAAATTATTTATAACTTGGGACTACGAGGCGGTACCTCGGTAGTGCCCTTGTTGATATTGATTTATGGCCATAGTTGCTTTCGATTAATTGTTGTGATTTTCATAAAGTTGAAGGAAATTCTGTTTTGATTCCACGAGATATTATTTGCAATTATTTGGTGTCATTAAATGTGGCATACTGTTTGATTCATTTCTAATGTCATTTTATTTTACTACATTGATAAACGTTTTATCATGCCATTATTATATTCCAGTAGGGCCTTACTTGACATTGTCACTACTCTACCGAGGTTAGGCTTGGCACTTATTAGGTACCGCTGTAGTGTACTCATACTACGCTTCTGCACATCTTTTTTGTGCAGATCCAGGTACATTTTACCAGCCTAGACGTCAGTGAGTTACCTGCGCACGGAGACTTCGAGGTATATCTGCCAGCGTCCGCAGACTCCGGAGTCCCCTTCTATCATTTTATGTTGCTTCTTTATATTTTATTTAGACCTTGACATATAGAGACATTGAGAATAAATTCTTATAAGTTTGTGACTTATTTCTATCGGGTTTTGGGAGTTGAAATTGTTTGAATTGTAGTTTATTTATTTTAGATATTTATTATTATTCCGCATTGATAGGCTTACCTAGTCTTAGAGACTAAGTGCCATCACGACATCCTACGGAGGGAATTTGGGGTCGTGACAAATTTTTCCATACGCGATCGCGAAGCACATCTTCCTCAACCCTACGCGATCGCGGACAACCACACGCAATCGCATAGCACAATGCGTGAAATATTCCAGCACCCTCCTTTACTCTATGCGAACGCAGCTTAATCCACGCGTTCGCGTAGCACTGCTGACCAACTGCTTCGCGATAGCGGACATCCCTACACAATCAGATAGCATAAAAATCCCCGCTTCCCAATTAAGCCTAGCGATCGCGGACCTTCTCACGCGATCGCGTAGAAGGAAACAAGACAGTGCACCAAAAAAACATTAGCAAAACCTCAAGTCCAAAATTCGATCTATTAACCTTCCGAACTCACTCGAGGCTCCCGGGACCTCAACCAAATACATCAACAAGTCCTAAAATATAATATGAACTTAGTCAAACCCTCAATTCATGTCAAACAATGCTAAAAATATGAATCATACCCCAATTCAAGGCTAATGAAACTAAGAAATCCCAATTTCTACATTCGATGCCGAAACCTATCAAATCAAGTCTGTTTGACCTCAAATTTTGCACACAAGTCATAAATGACATAACGACCCCATTCAAATTTCCAAAATCAAATTTCGACCCCGATATCAAAAGGTCAACTCCCCACTCAAACTTCCAAACTTAAATTTCTATTTTAGCCATTTCAAGCCTAATTTAACTGCGGACTTCTAAATAATTATCCGGACACGCTTCTAAGTCTAAAATCATCATACAGAGCTATTGGAATCATTAAAACTCTATTTCAGGATCGTTTACACATAAATCAATATCCGGTCAACCATTTCAACTTAAGCTTTCAACCTTGAGACTAAGTGTCTCAATTCATTCCGAAATCTCTCTAGATCCGAACCGACTACCCCGACAAGTTACATGACAACTATAAAGTACAAAATGAGCAGTAAATGAGGGAACGAGACTGCAACTCTTAAAACGACTGGCCTGGTCGTTCCAATTAATAACTTGTTGTTTAATTAAGACGTGGCCTCAAAAGATAAAATATTGTCTCTGCTTTGTCATATCACCTAGGGGTGTCATTGGATATTCAAAAACTGACTAAACCGACCGAACCGTACCGCACCAAACCGATTTTTAGGTTTTTATATAAATCTACAACCGCACCGATAATTAGGGTAGGTTTTTTATTTTATGAAAATAAACCGAAAAAATACCGAACCTTACCGAACAAATTTTACATGTAAAAAATATGTTTATATAGTAAGTTTAAAAATAATAATGCATTAAATGTTTCTTTGGGCCTTGGAATTATGAAAACTGTTACAAGCCAACAAGTAATTAAACTCAAAATACTAATTCCTAAAACCTATATATTATGCTACTTCTACATAAATTAAGTTATTTCAAGTATCTTCATTAGCAAGACACAAAGTATTCTAGCGATTATGAGTAGCAAATTATAATGTATTGAATATGTTTCCTTTCATATAATTTAGATTTATCTTTTTTGAATATATTTAATCTTCTATAGACTTTATTCTTGAGTCCCATTTTGGTTAATATCTTTTCACTCCTGTGATTTATATTTTTTTTGCCTTTGCTTGGTTTCTTTTACAATGTTATAGAGTAGTTGATGGATCTATACTCTAACCATATTTTATTTTTTTAATTCATCACCCTTTAAACAGTAAAACTATCTAGAGAGTTTTGCTAAATCCTATAAAAGAACATATGTTATTGCATTATAATTCTACTGGTAAATTTTATATGATATTAAAAAAAATACCGAAAATTAACTGAACCGTACCGATACCGAAGAGAAACCGACATGATTGGAATGGTTTCGAAAAGTCTAATTTTAGTTATACATAATAGAATAACCGAAAAATTGATATGGTACAAATTTATAAAATAATCGGCCGAACCGAACCATTGACACCCCTAATGTCACCATGTTCGACTGTGTTAAGCTCAGGGGCGGATGTAAAATAGTGGCATCGAATTCTTCTGAGCATAATATAAAAATTTACTAATATTGTAACCAATGGTAGGTCTAAACCCATAAGATCAATCTAAAAAAAATCATAAGTTTCAAATACAATAAATACAATTCTAAAACCCTTAAAAGTTAGAACCTCAAAAGTAATAGGATTGCATCTATATATCCAAGAAAATTCTAAAAGAATTGGCGTGGTTGCAATAACATCAAGTTGGGGCTAAGGTACTTTTTATAAGGTGACCACAAAAAACAAAGTAATTTAGTAGCGCATGCTGTGTGTATACTATTGTTATATTTAGCAATTGATAAAATAACAGCCCCCGGCGAGGATCGAACTCGCGACCTTTCGCTTACGAAGCGAACGCACTACCACTATGCTACGGAGGCCTCTTCAGTTATTAGTGGTCAAAATTTTGATTAAAAACAAAAGAGAAATAAGGCTAGAACCACAGGCAGATCCAAATTTAAACTAGTGTTTTTTTCTGACTTATTGTTGAAACAACAGTTTTTTGTTAAATTTTTGCAAAAGCACTTCCAAATTTTTTAACCAAATCCCATATTTTTCGAGTCATTATTTTGGGTGAAAATTACGAAATACTTAGCAAAATTAATATCTCTTCACATAATATGAATTTCAAATATTTTTTATCTAGATGGGTGAATGAGTCGGAAAAAAAAAAGCTCGTCCTCATCAATATAGGACTTGGTCATATTAAACGCGAAAAAAGTAATCCAAAAATGAATGTGACCTCATGATAAGTCCTACCAAAAAGTTTACCTACCCAATAATGAAATCCTGTAAATAATGATTGAATTGAAAAAGTGCTACTTAATAGTAGAAAATCGAAGACACATGCAAAAAGTTAACTCTTTCATACCTACTAACTCCTAGAATAAGAAGTGCGTCCCTTGTTTTAGGCCGAAAGAGTTCTGTGGCACAACATATGGAGTAAGTTGAAAGAGGTCCATCCATTGAGGGACAAATGTCACCGAGTGCGACTATTATGATTTATCACTAAACCATGGTTTAGTAGTATGTATTCTCACTTTAAGTCGTAATTCTCAAATGTTAATTGTTACCACTGAAGAAGAAGAAGTAAACCAGTACCTAATTGGTCAGCATCATCATAATTTCAGGCTGCAAATTGCATTGACAATATCCATGAATTTGGAATGTGACAATTGCTGCTATTTAAAGGGACATCTCTTGGTACTTCACCCTAGAAGAAGACAATAACTCAAGGGTGGGAAGGAATACATCCTAACTGCAATTTGGTACTATATATCCTAACTGCATTGTTCAGTTATATCCCCCGAAATTATATTTATAAGGACAAACCAATGAGACTTTAGAACCTTCCCCTTCTTACTCGAGCCCATGATATGGCAGCCACGACAGCCCCGCCCAAATGAGCAGATCCTGACACTCGAGTGTCACCCTGAAGTCAAGTGGTGAAAATATGAGTCGTTACACATATCAAACAAGTTGTTACAAGACTAACAGAATGTTTAAACTCTTTTCTGGCAAAGCTAAAAGATTAAGTTGAGATAGGATTAAGGCTCCAATGGTAGAATTGGCTCTAAGGCAAAGATCTCAATCTGGCACGTGAGATAGATCCTAATAGTAGGTATTGGGCTATCTGATTTTTTTAGTTCATTCCCTCAACCAACACAGAGAATCAGTATAAGGGTCGAGTTGGAGAAGTCGTACTACCCTTTACAGCAGACCATGTAACTGCATGCGTTACTAAATATTCTGATCACATAAATCAAGCAGGGGAGAATCTAGCAAACTTAAATACAGCAGGCGTGTAAATGGTAGAACACTAGAACAGAACAAGGAAGTAAACTTTACTAACATTTTGGTTTTTATTTTCATTAGCAACTGAGCCTCGTGGAAGGAAGTACGAGTTCAGAGCATGGTGGTCAATGATAACTTCATTTCATGATAAAGTTGAACAACTAAAACAACAAAAGCCGATATAGAGCTAGAAGATCATACCTCCAATATTCTTAAGACATCTTTTCCAATGAGGAAGATTCCCTGAAGATTAGGACCATAGGGAGTGTACAAAATATTAGCCAAATATAACTTTGGAAACTACCATCTAGAAAACAAATACACAACTACGTACCAGTAAGATTGCTGGAACGGGAATAATAAAATCAAGATAGAGAGTCTTTTTAGGGAACAGGAATATATCAAGCAGCATCACTGCATTTACAGCCCCACTTGCACCCTAAATAGAAAAGCATGAACAGAAGTCAAGGCAAAGTGTAAAGAATACATGATGCTTTGAGTATTAATCAAGGAAAAAAAAAAGACGTGGTTAAGTTTTCTCCATGCAAAGGATGAGAAACCAAACCAAGAAGGCAAGAACCATGTTGTTTAGAAGCTGGAATTATTTCCAAGATCCCACAGCACACGCTGAGTAAGATTGCATAGGGATTCAAATAGCAATCCATAGAACAAGACCTAAGAAAGATAACATCATTTTTGGGTTTCGCTAGGAGTTACAAGGAGTTATAACAATCACATATAGTGGCTAACAAAAATGAAAACTTATGGCAATATAGGAAACCATGGTCTGATAAGTGATAACTTTCCAAAAGTAATGTTCACTAATTACAAAGATCGAGACCAAACGTATAGAATTGGAGTGGCTTATAGTATGACATTACTCCAACTCTTTTCTCCAGAGCATATCTATTAGTCCAACTACCACAGCAAACACTACCAAATCATGCAAAAAAAGATGCTTAACTACTGAATTTGAAGAAGACAAAGTACCATGTTAAAGAAAACTTGATAATCTACATTAAAGATGAGACAAAAATGACAATCCTATTTCAGTTGCTTTGGAGTCCCAAAAATTGTTAACATGGTAACACAAGAAATTGAAACTGGAGAAGGAAAAGGAAGGGCTAGCAGAGATCAAGAAGACGTAAGACATGAATTTACCAATCCCGGAACTTGCGATGGATTCATGCTCAGCATTTGTCTTCTTTGTCCCTGCCAAAGAAAAGAAACGGCCATGAACAACTTTTACAACCAAAGAGGTAGTGACATTATATTCTCCATCAATTCATGTCACACAATTATCTTGACAAAGAGCTTTTATTAGGTAAATTTGACTGGCATATTTTATAGGTACTAGTGGAATAATTTTTTTTTTTTTTTGATAAGGAGAAAATGAAGCTACAGAGGTTCGAACTTGTGACAACTTTAAAGAAACTGAAGCGCTTGACCAGTTGAGCTACACAACTGTTCTTAAGAAAATATTAGAATATTAGCTGTGGAGTAAGTTTGCTAGGAGACCATGACATTAAAACATAAATTTGATCTGTTAATTTATAAAAAATAATACTATCATAGATGTCCGTTAAACATTTTAGCACTCTCATCATGAAAAATGACACAAAAATTGGAACAGAGGGATTAATTATGAAATAAAGTGACCAACTCAAATCCTGCAGCACAGTCCACTTTAACTTTTCCTCATCCTTCTTTCTCGAATGTCTAATCATTAATAGGAAAAAAACCTCATGCATAACTGAGAAGGTGAAGTAAATCCAAAAACATATGCAAGCCAACTGAAAAACAGAAGCAACCTATAATTACACTATAAGTCCGTACACAAGTACCACAACTAACTCCAGTACAGTATATCCTAATTTTTCCACTACCATATTTAATCACTTTTCATGTAGCTTTCTAACTGCCCCCCTGGTTCCTGGATTCTTCTGAACCATTAATAGGTTAAATGATTGAAATTTCCGGCTTCACTTTGTTGTGCTTTTCATGTTTCAGAAATAAAGTCTAAACCACCGACTTCTTTAAAATATTAACCATGAATTTTGCATATATACGGCTGATCTTGGGTATTACCAAAAAATATCATTTGGACTGAGGATTTAATCATCATTTAGTAGGCAGGTAACATACACAGGTATAACTACAAAACATTTCATCAACTTCTTGGCTATGGGAACAACTAGATATAATAAGGTTGCTGCGCCAAGATTACCTGTAATGATGGAGCTATAAAGGCATGATATACCACGTAAAAAACAGAGCCAACAACTGCTCCAGATAGATACAGCTTCAGAAGAAACTGAGGCCCAAAAGTACTACCGATCTGCCAATAGAAAGAAATTGGAAAAAGAAAATATTAGTCAGTGAAAAGAGATGTTGAAGTGTGCACATATAATGCAAGAGTTTCCTTTTAGGTTATAACAAATTTTCTTGGTCATCTCTCTAATATGTTAATTTCACTTATTATGGCATATTGTTAAGGAAAATGCCTAATTTACAATATGCCAATGAAGTAATTGCTTAATATTAATTAAGTGATTAATCAATTACCCTTATACTAAAAAGGTACAAATAACCAAGACAAATTTACATTGGGCCAAATGGCTTAGCATTAAGCCATGTCCCTTTAACTAAGTTGACAGATAAAACTGGATCATTTCCACAAGTATTGCACTAGTTATCTTCTCACTTAATATTGACTGTGATCCTAAAGGTGTAACCATCTAATGCGTCATTTCTGACAAAAGTAGCTCTTTCATTTTTCCAAGATAAGGGCTGCAGTCTGTATGCAGAATAATGGTATAAAATAATCAGAAGTAAAGACGAAGATCTGCGGGTCATTCAAGAAGCTTGCTAATGCATTTACCCCATCTAAAATAAGTCATTTCAAAGTTTAAATATCACAAGGGAGGATACTAACCTTCTCAGCACTCAATCCCACCCATTTCCGTTATTTGGTTCTATCTAATGTCAATTCCTTTTTCCCCATAAATACCATCACTTTTAAAACTGAGATTGCTTAGAGGAAAAAAAAAACAAAAAGTACTGAAATTTTTTATCAGATCAGTATGCATCAAGTTTACCACTCTTTTATTCATTGGCCCAAAGTCAGCAAGTGCTCAGACAGGTCACTGAAACACTATACGTTTGAGCTTGGCCATATACCAATTAATGCCAGAGACAATGTTTCTTGCTAGGAAATATTTTTAAGACCCTTCCTTCCGAAAGAAAAACAGTATACAATTCCATTAGTTGCTAGATTTCAACATCAAGAATTTTCAATGAGGTTACTGAATTACCTACGAAGATATTAAGCTTAGACATGATATAGAAGTAGAAAGACAGGTGACCTTACACTTGTTCCAAAGAAGTAGAATCCAACCATGTTAGAGATAAGATGCCAAGGATCAATGTGACTAAAAGCAGATGTTATCAATGTGTGAACCCGTCCACTTGTAACATTGTCCACTGAAATCTGAGCACCAGATACAAAAATAAGTTAATCTAGTTGGAAAAAAATGTCTTAGCTGTCAATTGCATCAAAAAGATAAGTTATCTTAGTGACTTACCATGAAGTTCCTTATCATGAACCTATTATCAGCAACACGCCATAACAAAAACACAGCTACATTAGCTAAGATTATGCCTAACACAACTCCATCAGTAGAAAACCTCCCAAAACCTGATTGCCTACAAATTGGAAATGCCCATGACTTAGAAGATAGAAAACGTATGAAGTTGGACTAAAGGCAAGGGAATGGCATCACAAACATTGCCTTTTATCCTGCCATAATTTTGAAATACAAGAAACAGGTGAAACATGACGAACTCCTAGCTGTCACAATCAGTGTTGTGAAAAGCGCTCGCTTCAGCGCTTAAAGCGCGAAGCGAAGCGAGACCCCGGGCGCTTATGTGATGTGAAGCGTAGCAGGTTGAATAAAGCGAGCGCTTCTGCAAAAAAAGCGAGAAGCGTAAAAGCGACAGAAGCGAGCGCTTCTACATATTAAGGGCTGCCAACGTTAAAAATTTAAAAAGTTTATCAAGTTCAAGCCCAGGTATGTGATTTCTTCCTCCTTTTCTTTTTCTTTTTCTTTCACTGTTTCAATCCCAAAATAACAGCGAAATGCTGGCAAATGTTTTTTACCCTTCAGTTCTTTTTCTCATTCTCTTCTTCATCTTCTTCTTCTTTTTCTTTCACTGTTTCAGTGATAAATTGCAGCGAAATGCTGCCCAATTTTTTTCGTTTCAGTTACTGCCAATTTTTTCGTATACTTACTGCCATTTTTTTCATTTCATTTAATCTTGTAGAAGAATAGGATGCTCATTTTGTACTTTGATTGATGCTACTCTTTAGTTTTTACATTGAAGTATTGAACATTTGCTTACAGTTACATGTGTTATCTATGCAGTATTTATTTTAATTTTTTTTTTAAATTCTGCTTCACTTAAAAAAAGCGAGCGCTTCGCTTCTCGCTTCTCGCTTTAAGCGAAAAGGGGCTTGTCGCTTTTCCTCGCTTCACGTTCTTCACAACACTGGTCACAACTCACTAGTCACTGCATATCAGTGTCAACTAAATACTAATCAATTCATTCCATTAAAGATGTCATAACATTCCTTATCAAAAAGATGTCATAACTTAGGAAATAGAAAATGTATGAATTTGACTAAGAGCAATGGGATGACATTATACAGATTGTCGCCATTTCTCCCATCAGAAAACTAAAAATGTTAGAAACAGTTTAAACGATTACGAACTCCTAGCTGTCACAACTCATCAGTTATTGCATCAATTAAATACAGCTCACTTCATCCCATTAAAAATGGCATACCTCCACCTTGGTGGAGACTAAGAGTAAAACGTTCGAATAGATTACTAATATAGGAAAATAACTATTTAAATAATCGGTTTGTATGTGCAAAGAAAACAGTACGATAGTTCCCGAAGACTATGTCAAATTAACTTTAAGATATAAAGTAACATTACTTTATATTAGTTTTTTTATCAGCAAAATTAGTTTATAGGAGTATTAGTTAAAACGGTTGAAAGGCATATTTTTTGTCAGTTTGAGGAAGTGGGTCAAGTTTTTCCGAACGGACAAGAAAGTACAGTAGCTCCTTTTTTTCTTAAATTTTTCACAGAGCAATATTTATCTTACTGATGCACATAACAGCACCAGAAGCTCAAGAAACATCTAAAAGCTCTACTTCTATCATCAGCAGTGCTATTCTTAAAATTCAAATCAACCAGAGATCCCAGAGATCTTTGCACTTGTTGCTTTAAAGCATACTCCCTTTCATTATTTACACCTGTTTCTTTTATTTATTATGATCAATCCCATAATCTCTAGGGTTTTTTGCAAAATCATGAGCTGAGTGAACTGTAGGCCTAATGTATGTCCCGTTTATGATTCCTAGCCTAAAGTTTTAAGCCTGCACATGAGATTAGGTTAAATTTCACATGAAGATATGCCATGTCATAATTTTATGATCAATTGCACCTCATATGAGACAAAATCAAAATATATAATTCAAACTTCATTAGACCTTTTTTTCTTTTTGATAATGATGGTGTTTGGGCCAGCTTCTGCGCGCCTGGACGACGAGTAACTAGGCCCACCAAGGCTTAGTCAGATAAAAAAATCACCTAGTGTTTTTTCTCTGTTAGGATCTGAACCCTAATCTCTAATATTTGCACCCACTTCATTAACCATTAGGCGACGGGGTTAGATGCTTCTCTAGACCTAACATCACATACATGAGGTTGAATTTTTTGATTATTTCCCACCAACTATACACATGAGACCTAAGAAAGGAAAAGAAAAGCCCAAACCTTGTGAATGCACGATGAGTGGAGGTAAATAGAACTCTCAACTCACAAAATGTACCTAACAAACATGAAAGTATAAAGATGAAACCAAATTCTTAGCAAGACCAAGATGGAGTTCCAAAAACAGTTTGCCCTTGGAGAGGTGCAAATTGATCTCACAATCACTAAAGGAAAAACTGGACCCAATTAATTTGAAAAATGTAAACGTAATATCAATGGTAGATTAGAGGAAAAAATAGTGTGAGCATACATTATGGTGCAAAAGAACTTTATAAAAAAAAATGAAGAGATTAGGGTGTAAATCTGAAAAAAATATATAGGATTGTAAAAGACAACAACAGCCACAACAACAACAGCCCAGTGGGGTCTGGGGAGGGTAGTTTGTACGCAAGCCTTACCCCTATCCTGGGAAGTAGAGAGGTTGTTTTCGATAAACCCTCGGAGCTACAATAACAACAACAACAACTAAGCCAAGGGCCCAAACAAGTTGGGATCGATTATATGAATCATCACTGCTTCATATAGACAGAAGATACAAAATGCAAAGGACTCAAGTTCAAATCTACATTCTAAATTCCAATAGAACCCAATTTTAATCAACTCCTAATTCTCCCCCAACTATTAAAAGATCAACAAAAACTGAAGGAACGACAGCTACGTTGAAGTTTCCTATATCCAAAAGGGACCAAGGCCCTAAAGATCACACCTTATCATTCTATTTTGCTGCTAAAGCCCCAGAAAGTACAGCAAAATGAAACTCGGGTACAACTTATCTATCAGTCCGCAAAAGCAACTCCTTGGCTCAAAGTAAAGACTAAGACTTTATTCACTATACTATCTCAACAACAAATAAAATAAACTTAACTAGTCAAAACAGGAAAACTTGTATGTCAGTGTAAAGATAATTGTGAAATTAAAAGGAAAAAAAAAAAACTAGTTTTGGAGTACCTCTATTTTTCCTTAAAAACAAAATACTTAACATTAGAACAAAATGGGCATGAATATAGCGTAATGTATATGGTTTATATAACAGTTTATTCAGTGTTGCAATGAAGTAAATACAAGTGATTCACATAGCCGACCTCAAATAATTTGATAAATATATTAAAGTTGCTAAAAGGGGGAACAATTGAGTACCAGCCGCGGCGAGAGGAACCAAATGAGAAATTGGAGTGAAAATTTCTTTTTCCAAACTGAGTCCTCAGAATCCCAACTGTACGGTTAACCAAATCCTTGCTCGGATCACGTCTAAAAATTGTGTTTGTTAACAGCCGCTTTGGGAAAATTGGGTTTGAGAAAACCCCATGTGAAAATTTCACATTTTGTAGCCTAAATGAGGGTGTGTGTGCGTGTGAAAAAGCAGAGAAAAATTGTTGTTGCTGAGAAGGGTGGCATGGGTTAGTCTTTGAAGTTAGAGAAAGGAAAGTTTGTGAGGGATTTGTGTTTGCATTTGAGAGATTTCTGGGGATTTTAGAGAGGAGTTTGAGGGACAAGAGCCTCTGCATAATTTCCTATAGGCTTTTTTGTTGAAGCTTCGTTTATGCTTGGAATGGTGTATTGGTCTGGTTATGTATTGCTTTGTTCAGTGTGTTTTCTTGTGAAAAAGATCAGTAATATTCCATCCATCTCCGACCCTTACACTCCATTTTCTCCATCAAAATGGTTGCTCCATTTTTATTCAAAAACAAAAAGAATATTTCATTTTATATTCTTTTCTCTCTTCAATATTATATTATTATCTTTTATTTAAATTTTATTTTCTTATTTCTATTAAAGAAATTCTATCTTTTTTTCTTTTTTACATATTCATCACATATAATTTAATATAAAATTATTTTATACCATAAATTTTTAAATAATATAATTTGTAAGCAAATATTATAGATTATATATATCAACAGATAATTCAAATAAAAGTGAAATCATTGAGATACTCTAATTAAACACATATTACATTATGGTAAAATTTTGATTAAATATTACATAAATATTCAACTTTTACCTGTAGTATGCTCATATAAATAATATATTAATGCATTACGAAGTGCAAAATAAGCATCTTCGTCCTTAATTTTTTTGTGTCGAGCTAAAAATTATTCAAATCGGTGATTTTTATCCATTACCATTTCTACCGTTGGAGGTAGACATTCCCAATCATCTTGAATTGGTGCATTAAGATCGCGCTCATCCTCAACCATTAATGTATTTTCATTTAATGTATTTTCAATTTTTACTTTTCAATTTTAGCAACATCTAATATTTTATATTCGCACCTTTCAATTTTAGCAACATCTAATAGTTTATATTTGCACCATTCATTTTTTGAGATGATTATATATTTTTTATACAATTATAACTTATAATAAAATTAACTTACAATTTTACATAAAAATAATAAATGCACAAAAATTAATTTATCAAAATTATACGCCAAAGTTAAGATGTAAAATTAATATTATAAAGATATTACATAAACATAATTAGGTATATATAAAGAGATAAATTAAAAGAGTTAAATAATAATAATAATAATAATAATAATAAAGTAAGGACGAATAGTAATGGAGGAGATGAATAGTGTAACTCTAAATTTGGAGTAACACTATTCATCTCCCATTTTGCAGCCAAAAATGAAGGAGCATTGGAGCCACATTTTGGCAAAAATTGACTGCATTTTGGAAAAATGGGAGAGCGTTAGAGATGCTCTAAACAAGCACATATTTGGGTCATGAGGTCTACCTACTTGCCAAACAGTTTTTTCTTTTTCTTTCAATTACCATCTTGTAAAATAGTTTGAGATATTTGTATGAGTGTATATATATATGTGTAATATTTATATATAAAATTTGCCACGAACTTTAAGAAGAAATGATTCAAATTTGTGTGCGGCACAAAAGATTGGTCCGCTCCAAAAACACTGAGCTTTCCGGTTCGCCCCTCCCCCGCCCTATGTGGTCGGCCTTCTTACCAGTCTGGCTCCTTTCTCTTGATGGAATATATCAATACCCGAGCTCCACCTTTGCTTGCATTAGTCATCATTGCTCACTATTAATATTTGGTGTCAAATATATCGTTGATGATACCGGGGGTTGCCAGGTGTCCCCAATGTGCCTAATTCTTAACTCACTCCTTTGTTTACCAACCCCCTCTCCCTTCCTCCCCTTTCTACTTCCTTTCTTCTTTTCTCTCATTCGCATCAATAGCAACCACCATCGTTTTCTCTATATTCTGCTATTTTCTGTCTATGAGCAAATAGGGGCAAAAATTCAAGACCATTCACTTTGAATATTATTTGTATACTTCATCTGTCAGATGACTATCTACGTAAAAAATTCCAATTAAAGGTTTTATTTTGTTTGTGGAATTGGGCATCATCCATAAATAGTCCATATGCAGGCCCATTGGGTCTCACATATGTTGGCCTTTTTATCAGTAACTTTTGCCACGGGTGGTCATTTGACTTAATTTGCAAATACTATTTGTTTTTTCCATCCGTTGTTTTTGTTTTGTTAATTTTGAGAGAAACTCATAAATCAATTTGCAGGTAAAAGTTCCCAATTTTCTTATTACTCTGAAAAATGTAACTGGACAATACTCTTATATACAAAATTGTATAAAGGAAATAAGCTAGCTAAGTGTTTTCTCTAACCGACTCTCACTAACCTAACTAATTAACTTATACAATTACATAATTAACCTTGGAAGCTTCTAAAGTAGAGCTGAATATTAACGTTATAGATTAAAACAACTGTGTACTAGTGAAGCATGAGATGATCTCACGTGGAAAGTGAGACCATGTGGGTATGTGAAGGGGCTTAGATTATTTCATTTCCTTCTCCTTTGAAGTGTATTGTCGTCTTCAACTTCTCAGAAGATGTATGTGAGCTTCGATTGTGAGCCGCTGGTGAAAGAAAAAGAAGAAGAAGAAGAAGAAGAAGAAGAAGAAGAAGAAGAAGAAGAAGGAGGAGGAGGAGGAGGAGGAGAAGGAGGAGGAGATAAAGAAGCCGGAATAGGACTAGGAGGAGAAAAGAGTGAACAGAAGAAGGAATATCATAAGAAAGAGGATGAGACCTAGGGATAAGAGTAGGACAAGATAAGAAAAAATTGGGAGTGACGCAGATAATAATAGGATAATGCTTAGCAATAGGTGGAGTGTGCTGAGAATGAAAGAAAATGGGAGTGCCAGTAGGTTGTGGGGAAGCAAAGGGATAAGTAGACTCATAAAAGATCACATCTCGGGAAATGAACATATGTTTAATTTTTAAATTCAACAATCTATGTCCCTTTTTGCCAAAAGGGTAGCCCAGAAAAATACATGCCACTGCTCTTGGATCTAGATTACCCATGTGATGTGAAAGAGTGGAAGCAAAGACAACCAAAACACCTGAGGAAGGAATAATCAGGAGGTTTGTGAAAGAGAATTTCAAAAGGAGTCTTGTATTGTAAGAGCTTGGTAGGGTATCTATTAATTAAAAAGGTAGCAGTAAGTAGGTATTCCCCCCAATATACAAATAGGAAGGTGAGATTGAAATAAAAGAGCTCTACAAAATTTCAAAAAATGTCTATACTTCCTCACCACAACCCTATTTTGTTATGGAGTAGCCACACAACTAGTTTGATGAACAATCCCTTTAGAAAGAAAATAGGCAGTCGCAGCAATGCTAGAACCAAGTTCTAACGCATTGTCAGATCTGACCTTCTTGACTTTAGTGCTAAACTGCCTCTCAACCATTGAAATAAAATATTGAAGAATGGTAAAAGCATTCCCCTTGGTTCTCAAAAGATAAGTCTAAGTACCCCTACTAAAGTTATCGATAATAGTAAGAAAATATCTAAAGCCATCATGGATAGTTGTCTTGTAAGCCCTCAAAGTATCAATGTCAATAAGATAAAAAATATGTGAAGAGGAAAATATAATTTGTGTTTTCTTACTAAGGGGTATACTGTACAGGGAATTGAACTTTTATTAAAAACATCATGTGGTAGACAATTAATGTTCTTCATGCTAGAAATATGCATATGACCCAATCTAACATGCCATACATTGTGACAGGAAACAACAGAAGGAGATTGTAAAATAGAATTACTACTAATACATTCAGTAAGGGAAGTAGAAATAACTTTGTTATCAGTTGGCATTCCATAGGAAGGATGATGGAGTGACTGGAGAAGGTAGAGACTATTACTAAGTTTACCAAGACCCAAGACCTTCTTCAGTGAATGGCCCTGCAGAGAGCATAGAAAGGCACTGAAGGTCAGGTCATAACCAAACTGATAGCAAAATTGATATACAGATAGTAAGTTGAATTTGAAAGAAGGGACATAAAGAACCTTGTTTAAAGTCGTGTCTGGAAAAAGGGCTACTTTCCCTGTATGTGCTACTCTGATTTTGTATGAATTAGGTTGGTTAACTATTAAGGGTTGTGAAAGAGGTGTTATGTCAAAGATAATTGACTTATCAAAAGTCATGTGCTCTGAGGCACCTAAGTCAAGGATCCATGAATGTACAAAGGAATTATCAGGAAGTTAGGAAGGTAGAATAGGGGCAATACTAGCACAATTGGTAGTTACATTGACCTCAAAACTTTGAAGCATCATGTTGACCAATTTTAACCTATTGTAGACTGATCCCTACAAATTAGGCAAACTGTAAGTACTATGAGATCCTTGTATGGTAGGAAAATCATTGTTGCGACTCTGTATGTTAGGAAAATCATTACTATGACTCTGAGTTCCTTGTGCTACATAATGTCCAAAAGATGAAGTCTATTGTGTCATCCCTTGCACATTGTAATGTTCTTCCTCAGTAGAAACTGCATTACTCTACACTGTATGCTAGTTCTGAAACCTTCTGGGCTTGTTAGATTTGAAATTTGTTGGATATCCATGAATTTTAAAACATCTTTCAACTGTATGACCTGGTTTTTGTATATGCAGAAAAAATTGCCTTTGTCATTTCCTTTATGCACACCAGATTTGTTTCCATTGCCATCATATGAGGTGAAATTTAACTTTTCTTACCCTGAATAATTGCCCAGCTTTTATGCAGAAGCATTAAAGAACTGGACTCCAAAGGTGAAGACACTAGAGGCTATATTGATCTTTGTCTCTCTTCTTGAATAAAGAGTGAATAAGCCTTGTCAATACTTGGTGTGGGATACATCATCATAATATTTCCTCTACAGGTAGTGTATGATTCATTAAGTCCCATAAAAAATTGCACTAGTTTCTGCCAATCATCAAGTGCCTTATTTTTCTGTTTTGCATCACAAACACAATCAACACAACTACATAGAACCTTGCATCTAGTGCCTCTAACTCATCCCAAATTGCTTTCATACTATTGAAATATGAAGCTATATCATGTGATCCTTGCAAAGTTTCTAAAAGTATCTTTTGCATGTTAAATAACTGTGAAATATCATATAGTCCATACCTGTCCTCAAGCTACTTCCATATATCTCTTGCAGATTTGGAGTGTAGCACACTAGATCTTATTCCTTTCGTCAACGAATTGAGCAACCATGCCATTACCATGTCATTCAACTTGGTCCAAAGATCCAAATAAGGTGAATCATCCCTAGGTTTTGGAATTTTTCCATTGATAAACCCCTAGCTTATTCTTAGCTGATAGTGATATTAACATAGACTTTCTCCAATCTGCATATCCAGTCCCATCGAAGGGTGAGAAAACTAGAATTATCCCAGGATTGTCAGAAGGACTCAAATAGAGAGGATGAAAACTCTCAACTACGATCTGTCTTTCTCTAAAAAGATTTTCTTCCTCCAATGGCGTCGAAGATCACATAAATGATTGCTTAGAAGAAAAAAAAATTGGAAAAAACAACAAAGAAGAGTAAGGGAAATCAATAATTTGTAATTCACAGAAGAGTCAACAAAATCATCTAGAACAATCTAAAAATGGATCGAGCACAAGCTCTGATACCATATTAATTTTGAGAGAAACTCATAAATCGATTTGGAGAGAAAAGTTCCCAATTTTCTTATTACTCTGAAAAATTTAACTGAACAGTACTCCTATATACAAAATTATATGAAGGAAATAAGCTAGCTAAGTGTTCTCTCTAACCGACTCTCACTAACCCAACTAACTAACATATATAATTACATAATTAACCTTGAAAGCTCCTAGAGTGGAGTTGAATATTGACGCTACAGATTAAAACAATTGTGTACTAGTGAAGCATGAGATGATCCTACGTGGCAAGTGATACCATGTGGGTATGTGAAGGGACTTAGGTTATTTCATTTCCTTCTCCTTTGAAGTGTACTGTTGTCTTCAACTTCTCAGAAGATGTATGTGAGCTTCGATCATGAGCCGTCGGTGAACTACTGTCAACATGTTTATGGAGCAATATTTTAGGATTCCTATTTCTTCGTTGGTCACAATACCATCATTTTAATTTTTACACATGTTCGCAATCCAATACAAGTGTAATATTTCAGGTATACGAGTCTTGTGATATTTTTTGTTTCTTTTAGAAAGCTTTTATCATTGATTTTTTACGTGGTTAATGGAAAGTAAGAATCCTAACAATGAGTACTAGATTTGTACTTGTAAATACAATGTAAATTATGATTTCCTAACAATTAAACTATTATTCATCCATAATAAGTCTTGTCTTTTGTTTTTCTTTTTAAAGATCTTAATCACTGATTTATTCTTTTACGCAATTGATAAGGGAAGTAAAGAGATATAATTAACTAGATGTAAACATGACATTACTTGAACTGAATTCAAGGAAAAAAGGGAAAGGTAATAAAATTAATGTGAGAATTGTTAATTTATATATTAGCTTTCATAATTTATATTATCTTTCTTTAGAGAAGTTATTTCCCCTTTCATGTAAAAAATCGATTTGTATTAAATTAATAAACGCATAACATGGTCTTTTATGAAATTTGACTGTGGTTAATTAGTATTTTAGAAGTAAGTTTATTAATTGTTGCAAATATCGAAGGCATGCAACCCTTTTTCTTCTGAAATTTAATTACGTGAAAGGCGTGGTAATTATTAACCTACCACCAAAAGTTAAGCAAGTTAATACGAGGAAAATCCTAAAAAAGATATGCGGATGCCATTCAATTTCATATTTCCTAACTTCAATATAAACAATAGAAATTTACCTAGAAAAGGAGGAATTTAAGCAAACTTTAAATTCCTTTTCCTCTTTCCGAAGAAGAAGGAGCATTTGCTTACTTTCCGGAGTATGGTGGTTAAGACTCAGATTAACTATCTCCTCCTCAGGAGATGTGATAGGTGGTTGTGCGAGGATTGTAAGGTGATATGGTTTCGAGTGAGAACCTCGCGACACAACATAGGCTCATGGTGATAGACATCGGTATCTTGATAAAGAGGAAGAAGAGGTTTGTACGGGGTCAACCTAGGATCAGGTGAAGAAGAGGTTTGTATAGAGTCAACCTAGGATCAGGTGAGGAGTTTTGATTAAGGATAATGCACGGGATTTGGAGGAGCGACTGACGGCTATGAGAGCCTGGAAGAGTGGTGGGGACGCGAGTGTTATGTGGACGACGACGATGGACTGTATAAGGGAGGCAACGAAAGAGGTGTTAGGGGTCTCTAAGGGTTACTCCGAGGGGCACCGAGGTGGCTAGTGGTGGAATGACGTGGCCCAAGGTAAAATAGAAATAAAGAAAGCGACTTACCTTAAGTTAGTAGAGAGCATCAACAAGGAGCATAGAAGAGCGAACAGAGAAAGATATAAGGAAGCTATGAAGGAGGCAAAATTAGCGGTCACGGAGGCTAAGACTGCTGCGTTCGGTCGATTATATGAGGAACTAGGGGCAAAGGTGGGGAGAAGAAGCTATTTCGGCTGACCAAAGTGAGAGAGAGGAAGGCTCGTGACCTGGATCAAGTGAGGTGCATCAAAGACGAGGAAGGTCGAGTATTGATGGAAGAATCCCAGATTAAGCAAAGATGGCAGTCATACTTTCTTAAACTTCTAAATAAATAGGGGGACAGAAGTATCGTGCTAGGGGAATTGGGGCACTCCGAGAGTCACCGAGGCTTTAGGTACTATAGGCGTATTATGGTTGAGGAGGTCATGAGAGCGATGCGTAAGATGAGTCGGGGAAAAGCGACCAGACCAGACGAGATTCTAGTAGAATTTTGGAGGTATATGGGTAGTGCAGGCTTGGAGTGACTGGCTGGGTTGTTTAATATTATTGTTTTTAGGACGAAGAGGATACCAGATGAGTGGTGGTGGAGTACGATGGTTCCGCTGTACGAGAACAAAGATGATATTCAGAATTGTAACAAATATATGGGTATCAAGTTACTAAGTCATACAATAAAAGTTTGGGAGAGGGTGGTGGAAGGGAGGATAAGGAGGGCGGTGTCTATATCAGAAAACAAGTTCGAGTTCATGCCGGATCGTTCTTCTATGGAAGCTATCCACCTTATTAGGAGGTTGGTGGAACATTACAGGGATAGGAAGAGGGATTTGTATATGGTGTTTATTGACATAGAGAAGGCGTATGACGAGGTCCTGATAAGTGGGGATTTTGACTACTTATTAGTGCCTTTTAGCTTTTATTTTAGTCCAAAAGCGTTTAATTGTATTCTAGAAAACTAATGAAATATACTTAATTGCAGGAATATTGAAAGATGAACTCCCGAGATAAAATCCAACTCAAACAGAGTAATATGAACTCAAGGACATAAAAGGCACAGAAGCTCAGAAGTGCGGACCGCGGAATATCATCTGCGGCCGCAGGTTATGAAGGAAAAGCCATCAGACTTTAGTGAAAAGTGCGATCCGCACATGAATTATGCTGCCGCAAAAACTAAGCTAGATCAAAGTTTAGAGAAGGTGCATTCCAAGTCCCCCAGAAGTGCGGATCGCACAATAATTGTGCGGCCGCAGAAGAAGAGCTATGCGGCCGCAGATGTAAAAGTGCGGACCATAGAAGAGCAAGGTGCGACCGCACATGTAAAAGTGTGGATCGCAGAAAGAGTACATTACGGCTTCAGATCAGAATTATGCCGCCGCAGACTTCCAATCCTGGCAAATTGAAGAAAAGTGCGGACCACACATAGAATTGTGCGGCCGCAGAACCTCCCGAAGGGTATTTTTATCTGAAATTTCCAGCCCTGTATTAATAGACGAGTTTCACATTAAGGTTTATATCCCATTGCAAAATTTCCAGCCCTGTATTAATAGACGAGTTTCACATTAAGGTTTATATCCTATTAGGCAAACATCTAGGTGAAGGTCATAGCCCTAGGCTTTTTACAACATTTGAAAAACAACAAAAACAATCTCTTAGTTTTATTTCCCAACTTGCAATTGTAGTTTTAAATTAGACTTTAAAACAATCCCATTTTGTGGAACAGTAAACTTAGATATTCAAACTCTCACGCTACGATATATATTACTAACTCCCATCTATAGCTCCCTGTGGAATTCGACCTCGACTCTTGTTGGGTATTATTATTGCATCGATCGTTTTCATAACCTTGAATTGAGGTGTGAAATTGGACGAGATTAATTTTTGGCGTCGTTGCCGGGGAGCTAAAAATGATGTTATCTATATATGTAAGTATGTTTTTGGGAATATCTTCTTTTCCTTCCGTGTTACTAACGTGTTGAGAAATTGTAGGTGCAATCATGGCAAACAATGAGCTCGAAAACTTACCTTTGGGGGATGTGAATGTTGAGGATGATCAAATGGATGAGGTCCCTCTTGAACCTCAAGCCAATAGACGAGGCCGACCGCCTCATGACAATATGCCCGTTCTACCCCTACCTCTACTACGAGCGGCTCCACACCGGGTGTTGCCGAATGAAGGGTATGCATGTGCTATAGTCCCTCCCCGTATTAGGGCGGGAAACTTCCAAAGAACCAATGTGATGCTCACTTTGCTCGAGCAATAAGGGTTCTTCACCGGTGCACAGGGTCAAAATACATATAAACACTTGAAGGGGTTCGTAGATACGTGTTGGGAGAGTAAACAAACAAATGTCTCTGATGATGCTTTGAGGCTAAGGCTTTTTTCCTTCTCTCTACGGGGGAAAGCTTTAGATAGGTTGGAACGTTTGCCAAATCATTCCATTCATACGTTGGATGAATTAGCGGAAAAATTTATTTCTAAGTACTTCTCTCCTGGGCACATGGCTATTCTTCGGGATGAAATTATAGCATTCAAGCAAGAGCCCAATGAACCACTACACGAGATATGGGAAAGGAATAGAACAATGGTGAAAGAAGCCCCAACAATGATATGACGGAGAACATGATTCAACAAACTTTCTATCGGGGGATCAATACAACCAACCAATATGTAGTGAATCAACTTGCAGGTGGGAAATTCATGACTACGACTTATGCGGAGGCGTGTGATATCTTGGATGAGATGGCGGATACTTCATCGGCGTGGCAATCTCGGGCTAATGTTCCACAAGGTGACCCCAATGTGATTCACCTTCCCAAAGAATTTCATGACCATGGTCAAGCCATAGCCGAGTTGACTACCACCATGAATCAATTGGCAAAGGCTCAACTTCAACAAGTACAAAACCCGAGGCAAGTCAATGCAATGGAGGGAGTAGGTATGATGGTGAACAAGCGAAGAACAAGAAGTCCACAAGTGCAACAAATAGTGGACAATTTTGTGCAAGATAATAGTGGATTTAATCGAGATGAATCTTACAATGATCAAGAAGAGGAGGTCCAATATGTGAACAACTTTCAAGGGCAAAGAAACAACTACCAAGGCCCTAGCCAACAACAATGGAGACCTCAAAATAATCAAGGCAATTGGAATTCTCACAACCAAGGTAATTGGAGTGGTGGAAACAATCAAAGCAATTGGAATAACAACAACAATCAAGGCAATTGGAGTGGAAGCAATAATCAAGAAAATTGGCATAACAACAATAACCAAGGCAATGGGGGAGGCAACAGTCAAGGCGGGTGGAATAACAATCAAGGAAATCGGGGGTCGGTTTTTATAAGGCCCCAATGTATCAACAACCGAGAAACCCACCTCCTTATCCTTCCCCTGGCCCTAGTTCTTCCAACAATGAAATGGGACGTATTGAGAACATGTATGTAACGACTCGACCGGTCGTTTTGAGTATTACAACCTTATTTCCCCATTTACTACTCAAATTATGCTTTACATCTGTTATGTGACTTGTCGGGGTAATTGGTTCGGGTCAAGGTTTTGGAATGAATTGGAACACTTAGTTCCAAGGTTTAAATCTTAAGTTGAAATAGTGACCGGATGTCTCCCTATGTGTAAACGACCCCGAAATAAAGTTTTGAAGATTCCAATAGCTCTGTATCGTGATTTGGGACTTAGGAGCGTATCCAAAAAATTATTTAGAGGTCCGTAGTGGAATTAGGCTTGAAATAGCGAAAGTTGAATTTCTGGAAAGTTTGACTGGGGGTTGACTTTTTGATATCGGGGTCGGAATCTAATTCTAGAAATTTGAATAGGTCTGTTATGTCATTTATGACTTGTGTGCAAAATTTGAGGTCAATCGGACATGATTTGATAGTTTACAACGTCGTTTGTAGAAATTTAATATTTCAAAGTTCATTAGGCTTGAATTGGGGTATGATTCGTGGTTTTAGCATTGTTTGATGTTATTTGAAGGCTCAACTAAGTTCGTATGATATTTTAGGACTTGTAGGTGTATTTGGTTGAAGTCCCGGTGTCATCGGGTGAGTTTCAGATAGTTAACAGATCGAATTCGGACTTAGAAGTAAATCTGAAAGTTTCTGCCATCTGACGCAATCACACCTGCAGAAATTAGCTCGCAGAAGCAAGCATGGAAAGCACAGAAACGGACGAGGGGCTGGTGAGGCAGTGGTCGCAGGTGCGGACGAGTGGTCCGCATAATCGGCGTCGTACCTGTGAAGGTTCGATCGCAGAAGCGGAAATGAAGGGGCCAGGCGACTTCGTAGAAGCAGATAGCTTCTCATAGAAGTGAGTCCGCAGAAGTAGACTTCTTGTCCGCAGAAGTGATGAAGCTGCAGAAGCGAAGGAATTCTCGCATTTACGAGACAGCATATGCGGCTAAACATCTCGCAGAAGCGGCGTCGCACCTGTGAAGGTTCGATCGTAGAAGTGGAAATGAGGGGGGCCAGGCAGCTTCATAGAAGTGGATAGATTCTCATAGAAGCGAATCCGCAGAAGCAGACTTCTTGTCCGTAGAAGCGATGAAGCCGCAGAAGTGAAGGAATTCTCGCATCTGCAAGACCGCAGATGCGACTAAAAATCTCGTAGAAGTGGAAATCGCTGTTGATATCAGATTTGGATAATTTTGGTATGGTTGGACTCGTAGTTGAATGTGCGTTCATATTTTTATAACTTTTGCCGAGTTCTGAAATATGGGCCCCACGAGCGATTTTTGAGTTAAATTTCAAATTTTTGTTGGAAAATTTATATTTTCATATGGAATTTATTCCTATAATTTATATTGACTGAATAGAATTAATTATGATTAGATTCGAGCCAATTGGAGTCAAGAAAATCGAGAGAAAGGCATTCTACTTGAGTGATTGAGCGTGATTCGAGGTAAGTGGTTGTCTAACCTTGTGTGAGGGAAATTTCCCTAGGATTTGATACTGTTGTAACGGGCTAAATTTGAAAATATCGGTTCTTCCTTAGTAATCTTCTTTTAAATTCTTTAACTGAGTTTCCTTAGTATATGTAGTGATCATGATTAGCCTAGTATCACATATCTACGTGCCTTAACTCTTACTTGCAATATGTGCACCATGCTTAGCTGAATTACCTGCTTTCCTCGATTTGATCTTTAACTGTAGGATTTCTGGCTGAAAATTTATTGCTCCTCCGATTACCTACTGCATATTTATTTTGGGACTATGAGGCGGTTCCTCGGGAGATCTCCCCGTACGACATATTTATTTTGGAACTACGAGGCGGTTCCTCGAGAGATCCTCCTATACTGCATATTTACTTTGGGACTACGAGGCGGTACCTCGGGAGATCCCCTTACATATTTACTTTTGGGACTATGAGATGGTATCTTTGGAGATCCCCCATTGAGCATTTACTTTTGGGACTACGAGACGGTATCTCGGGAGCGCCCCCTGTTGTTTACCTCTATTTGATGTGTTGTGCACTCCTCAGTTATTTCATTATATAATTATATCCTCTATCTTATTTTTTCTATTATTTTCAGTAGGGCCTGACCTGACCTCGTTACTACTCTACCGAGGTTAGGCGTGACACTTACTGGGTATCGTTGTGGTGTACTCATACTACGCTTCTGCATATCTTTTTGTGCAGATCCAGGTACTTCTTACCAACCCAGATATCAGTGAACTATCTGTGTGCGGAGACTTTAAGGTATATCTGCAAGCGTCCGCAGGCCTCGGAGTCCCCCTCTATCATTATCATGTTATTTTCCTTATTTTAGTAGACTCTGATGTATAGAGACCTTAGTATTTCTCTTAGAAGCTTGTGACTTGTTTCTACCGAGTTTTGGGAGATTGTAGTTCTTTGACCTGCAGTTTTCAGCTATTACAACTATTGAGGTTTGAGTTTCAGACTCTTATTATGTTATTCTCCAATTTGTTAGGCTTACCTAGTCTTAGAGACTAGGTGCCATCACGACATCCTACGGATGGTGAATTGGGGTCGTGACAAGTTGGTATCAGAACCCTAGGTTCATACATGTTATGAGTCACAAGCAAGTTTAGTAGAGTCTCACGGATCGGTACAGTTACGTCTGTACTTATCTTCGGAAGACTATGGAACTGTTAGGAAAATATTCACTTCTTTGATTCCTTATCGTGCACATTTGTTGATTTCGAAGTTCTAAACCATTGTCTTTCTATTCTCTCACAGATGGTGAGGACACGCACAACCAGATCTGATGATCAAACACCCGCACCCCTTATTGGAGCCGTAAGAGGCTGGGGTCGGGGCAAAGGCTGTTCTAAAGGCCGAGGAAGACCACGTGGTGCAGCCAGAGCACTTACACGAGCTGCTGTAGCAGAACCACCAGTAGCTCCAGTTAGAGAACAGGCACCTAGGACTCGTGTTACTACCCCTGCACTTTAGGAGACTCTTGCCCAGTTCTTGAGCATGTTTGACATTCTAGCTCAGGCAGGGTTGATTCCACTTGCTCCTGCCATATCTCAGGCCGGGGGAGGAGCACAGACTCTAGCCGCCCGTACCCTTGAGCCACGGGCCCAAGTTGATCATGCCCTAGAGGTTATACTAGTGCAGCCAGTTATCCCAGTTCGGCCCGAGGTTAGGGCAGTAGTTTCAGAGGGGGAGAAGCTCAGGCTCGAGAGGTACAAGAAGTACCACCCTCCCACTTTCAGTGGTTTGGCTTCAGATGATGCTCAAGGTTTTCTTGAGGAATTTCATTCTATCCTCTGTATTATGGGTATTGTAGATTTCAGTGGGGTTTCTTTCACTGCATTCCAGCTTAGAGGAGCGGCCTACGAGTCATGGCGAGCATACGAGTTGGATAGTCCGGCTGAGGCAACTTCACTCACTTGGACTCACTTTTTAGATATTTTCTTGAGGCAACTTAGAGATGCATGGCATGCAGAGTTTGAGCAGCTGCGCTAGGGTTCTATGACCGTGTTAGAGTATGCGGTCTGATTCAGTGATTTGGCTAGGAATGCACTAGCCTTGGTTGCTACTGTTCGAGAGTGGGTTCACTAATTTATTGAGGGGCTCCACCCTAGTATCAGATTCAGTATGGCCCGAGATTTGGAGATGGACATCGCATACCAGCAGGTGGTGTCTATTGCTAGGAGATTGGAGGGTATGCAGATCCGGGTGAGAAAATAAAGGGAAGCTAAGAGACCCCGAGATTCTGGCACGTATAACGGTTCTCATGCCCCATCTACAGCTCTTCAGGGTAGGGGTTATGGGAGTCGTCTTATTCATCCAACACTTCCAGTCGCCAGTAGTATTTCGGCCATTCCTAGGCCCTAGGATCCCTATTATGCACAACCAGTATCTAGTGTACCTCTTGTACGAAGTGCTTCCAATGACCAGTCCAGTCGATCAGGCCCGATCTAGTCACAACAACCACGTCTTCCGAGAGCTTATTTTGAGTGTGGTGACACTCGTCATATGGTTAGGGATTGCCCCAGATTCAGGAGGGGCACACCTCCACATATTTCACAGGCCCCACTTATTCCACAAGGCCCGCAGGCTTCTCAAGCCATGATTACTACTCCAGTTGCCACTCCACTTGCACAGCCAGCTAGAGGTGGAGGTCGGACAGGTAGAGGTCACCCTAGAGAGGGAGGCCATGCCAAATATTATGCCCTTCCTGCTAGGACGAAGGCAGTTTCATCCGATTATGTTATCACATGTATTATTTTGGTCTGTCATAGAGATGCATCAGTCTTATTCGATCCAGGCTCCACTTATTCTTATGTTTCATCTTATTTTGCCTCGTATTTGGGTGTATCCCGTAATTCTTTGAGTTCTTCTGTCTATGTATCTACACCCGTGGGTGAATCTATTATTGTTGACCGTATGTATCGATCGTGTTTGATTATTATCAGTGGTTTTGAGATCAAAGCTGATCTATTATTGCTCAGTATGGTGGATTTCGATATTATTTTGGGAATGGATTGGTTGTCGCCCTATCATGTTATTCTTGATTGTTACACCAAGACGGTGATGTTGGATATGCCAGGTCTACCGCGGCTAGAGTGGAGAGGTACCTTGGATCATGTTCCTAGCAGGGTTGTTTCATTTCTTAAGGCTCAACGAATGGTTGAGAAGGGGTGTGATGCGTATCTGGCCTATGTGAGAGATGTTAGTATTAATACTCCTACCGTGTAGTCAGTTCTTGTAGTAAGTGATTTTCCTGATGTATTTCTAGCGGATCTTCCGGGTATGCCACCCAATAGGGATATTGACTTTGGCATTGATTTGTTACCGGGCACTCAGCCCATTTCTATTCCACCATATCGTATGGCCCCAGCAGAATTGAAGAAATTAAAGGAGCAGTTACAGGAGCTGCTTGATAAGGGTTTTGTTCGGCCCAGTGTATCGCCTTGAGGTGATCTTGTCTTATTTGTGAAGAAGAAGGATGGTTCAATGCGGATGTGTATTGATTACCATCAGTTGAATAAGGTTACAGGGAAGAACATGCATCCATTGCCACGTATTGATGACCTATTTGATCAGTTTCAGGGTGCCAGAGTGTTCTCTAAGATCGACTTACATTCAGGCTATCATCAGTTGAAGATTCGGGAGCCAAATATCCCGAAGACTGCTTTCATGACTCGGTATGGTCATTACGAGTTCCTCGTGATGTCCTTTGGGATAACTAATGCCCCAACATCATTTATGCACTTAATGAATAGTGTATTTCAGCCCTATCTTGATTCTTTTGTCATTATGTTTATTGACGACATTCTGGTGTATTCTCGGAGCTGGGAAGATCATGAGCAGCACCTGGAACTCCTCCCATTATGCAAACCAAGAATATGCCACCTCTTTTAGGCGGTAGGAAGCCAATTCTACTGCCTCCGTATCAGTAACACGCATAACTCAGAGAGTTTTGTGCATCTCATCAATGATGTCCTAGGAGTCCTCCTCTGGGTTAGTACCCGTGAACACTGGAGGATCGAACTGGTGAAACATGTCCACCATGGAACTAGCAGAATCCCCTGGCTGACTGGAAGAAGTGGGTGCAACATTTAATCTATGGGCCTGGGAAGCCACAATCTGAGCCAACATATGTATGGCTCCCCTACGATTAACATCAGAAACACCATAATCGAAAGCTGGAACTGGAGGTAGAACTGGTATATCAGTTTGAGGGACCATTGCACCCTCGGTAGCTGTAGGGAAAGGTGCGGTCTGATAAGTTGTAGTAGAGTCAGGAAACATAGTAACTAGAGGAATATTCTCACTCGTTGGGTGCTTACCCGCATCATTAAATATATAATCAATTGCCACTCCTGAGGTGACATTGGCTTTTTGGCCAGTTCTTGCCTTCTTCTTAGGTGGCATATACTGAAACTTAGAGCAAAGAAGGAGTTAAAGAAGGAACAATCTTACAATCAGATTCATCGCACGATCGAGAACATGAAAAAAGGATATTATTCCTAAATGTCCATGTAGCATCCTAATTATAGATATTGTCGGTAACACATTGATAAGAAGGACTCTTCTAGACATGGCTCTGAGACATCCAAGGACACTTTAAAACATTAGGCTTTGATACCAAGTTTGTCAGGCCACAAAATCGGAGAGTGCGACCGGCGCTCAACCGAGTGAAGCCGGCCGAGGAAGCCTGTTATATTTCCTTCTACCCAAAGTCATACATAAATGGAGATAATACATATTTTAATTAATTAGCCAATAAGATGATCATGTATACAATACCAATTCATTACCAATGGTTTCATTATTTTATAGTCTCAAATTTCACGCACATTTATCACAGTCTGAAATGGAACAATTAATACAACCACAACATAACATTGTTTGACCTTCCCAGCACCAATATACAACCCACACTATGTCTACGGAGCCTCTATAGATAAAGGAGAGTACTATGATAATGCCGGCAATAAGGCCCCTGCTATACCTCAAACATAATATACAACGAACAAAAGATACATGACCCCTAAATGAAGTGGGGCTCACCAAGTCAACTGGGAAGAGGGGGCACCGCTGTCACTGATCAATGTCTCCTGTTGTGGAACCACCTGCATCCATTAAAGATGCAGCGCCCCCAGAAAAAGGGACGTTAGTACCATCAAATAGAACTAATATGTATAACTAAACACCTTCTCAATAGAATGAATAATATTACGAGGAGGAACAATCATAAAATCAATGGAAGCCCCGAACAATACCAAAACATCAAGTTAGAACCACATATATTTTCAAGTAAATTTCCATATTGTTAAGTTGGAAATCCTTAGTACCGATGTATCATCGTTCATAATACCATTATTCACAATACCAATACCACCGTACTTTTAGCACGGAGTCCGATCTTGATATCAGGGTCAGATTCTAATCCCGGAAGTTGGAGTAGATCTATAATGTCAATTATGACTTGTGTGCAAAATTTGAGGTCAATCAGACGTGATTTGATAGGTTTCGGCATCGAATGTAGAAGTTTGAAGTTCTAAAGGATCTGGAGTTTCCTTGGTTTGGCAGGGTATTATCGCCAATTTGTAGAGGGATTTTCTTCTATTGACGCACCTATGACTAAATTGACCCAGAAGGGTACTCCGTTCAGATGGACTGAGGAATATGAAGGAAAGCTTTCAAAAGCTCAAGACAGCCTTGACTACAACCCCAGTATTGGTGTTGCCTACAGATTCAGGGTCTTATACTATGTATTGTGATGCGTCACGTATTGGTTTCGGCAAATGTTGATGCAAGACGGTAAGGTGATTGCCTATGCATCCAGACAGTTAAAGGTACATGAGAAGAATTATCTGGTCCACGAACTTTAATTAGCATTTATTGTTCATGCCTTAAAGATTTGGCGGCATTATTTGTACGGTGTCTATTGTAAGGTTTATACCGATCACCGGAGTCGACAACATTTGTTTAAACAGAAGGATCTTAATTTGCGGCAGCGGAGGTGGTTGGAGTTGCTTAAGAATTATGATATCATCATTCTCTATCATCCCGGGAAGGCCAATGTGGTGGCCGATGCCTTGAATCGTAAGGCAGAGAGTTTAGGCGGCTTAGCATACTTACCGATAGCAGAAAGGCCTTTAGCCTTGAATGTTCAGGCCTTGGCCAACCAGTTTTTTAGATTGGATATTTTCGAGCCGAGCCGAGTTTTGACTTGTGTGGTTGCTTAGTCTTCTCTTTATGATCGTATCAGAGAGCATCAGTATGATGACCCTCATCTGCTTGTCCTTAAGGATACAGTTCAGCACGGTGACACTAAGGAAGTCACTATTGGAGATAACAGTGTATTACGGATGCAGGGGAGGCTATGTGTGCTTAATGTAAATAGTTTGTGTGAGTTGATTCTCCAGGAAGCTCACAGTTCGCGGTACTCCATTCATCCGGGTGCTGCAAAGATGTATCAGGACTTGAGATAACACTATTAGTAGAGGCGGATGAAGAAAGACATAGTGGAATATGTAGCTCGATGCCTAAATTGTCAGCAGGTGAAGTATGAGCATCATCGACCGGGTGGATTGCATCAGAAGTTAGAGATTCCAGAATAGAAATGGGAGCGGATCACTACGGATTTTGTTGTTGGGCTCCCACGGACTCAGAGGAAGTTCGATGCAGTTTGGGTGATTGTGGATAGATTATCCAAGTCAGCTTATTTCATTCCTGTGGTTAATACTTACTCTTCAGAGCAGCTGGCTCAGGTTTACATTCGCAAGATTGTTAGGCTTCATGGCATACCGGTATCTATCATCTCTGACCGGGGAACGCAGTTTACAACACGGTTCTGGAGAGTCGTATAACGAGAGTTGGGTAGTCAGGTAGAGTTGAGTACAACATTTCACCCTCTGACGGACGGGTAGTCCTAGCTCACTATTTAGATATTAGAAGATATGTTACGTGATTGTGCTATAGATTTTGGGGGTTCTTGGGATCATTTTCTGCCACTTGCAGAGTTTGCTTATAATAACAGCTACCAATCGAGCATTCAGATGGCTCCGTTGAGGCTTTATATGGGAGACGGTATCGGTCTCCGGTGGGTTGGTTTGAGCCGGGTGAGGCTAGGATATTGGGTACTGATTTAGTCCAGGATGCTTTGGAAAAGGTTAAATTGATTCAGGAACGACTTCGCACGACGCAGTCTAGACAAAACAGCTATGTCGACCAAAAGGTTCGCGATGTTGCTTACATGGTAGGAGATAAGGTACTACTCCGAGTTTCGCCTATGAAGGGTATTATGAGATTTGGGAAGAAGGGCAAGTTGAGTCCTAGGTATGTTGGACCTTTTGAAATACTTAAGAAGATTGGAGAGGTGGCTTATGAACTTACATTGCCGCCTAATCTATCAGGTGTTCATCCAGTGTTTTATGTATCTATGCTCCGGAAGTATGTTGGAGATCCGTCTCATGTTTTGGATTTCAGAACAATGTAATTGGATGGTAATTTGACTTATGATGTGGAGCCGGTGGCCATTTTAGACCATCAGTTTTGAAAGTTTAGATCAAAGAACATAGCTTTAGTGAAAGTACAGTGGAGAGGCCAGCCAGTCGGAGAATCTACTTGGGATACCGAGCGGGAGATGCGGAGCAAATATCCACACCTATTTGAGGCCCCAAGTATGATTCTAAACCCATTCGAGGATGAATGTTTGTTTAAGAGGGGGAGAATGTAATGCCTGGGCCGGTTATTTTGGGTATTACAATCCCGTTTTCCCATTTACTGCTCAAATTATGCTTTACATCTGTTATGTGACTTGTCAGGGTAATTGGTTCAGGTCAGGTGAGGTTTTGGAATGAATTGGAACACTTAGTTCCAAGGTGTAAAGCTTAAGTTGAAATAGTGACCGGATGTCGACCTATATGTAAACGACCACGGAATAAAGTTTTAATGATTCCAATAGCTCTGTATGGTGATTTTGGACTTAGGAGCATGTCCGAAAAATTATTTGGAGGTCCGTAGTGGAATTAGCCTTGAAATGGCGAAAGTTAAATTTTTGGGAAGTTTGATCAGGGGTTGACTTTTTTGATATCGGGGTTGGAATCCGATTCTGGAAATTTGAATAGGTCCGTTATGTCATTTATGATTTGCGTGCAAAATTTGAGGTCAATCGGACGTGATTTGATAGGTTACGACTTCGTTTGTAAAAATTTAAAATTTCAAAGTTCATTAGGCTTGAATTGGGGTATGATTCGTGGTTTTAGCGTTGTTTGATGTGATTTGAATGCTTGACTAAGTTCGTATGATATTTTAGGACTTGTAGGTGTATTTGGTACAAGTCCCGGGGGCCTCGGGTGAGTTTCAGATGGTTAACGGATCGAATTCGGACTTAGAAGAAAATCTGAAAGTTTCTGTCATCTGATACAATCGCACCTGCGGAAATTGGCTCGCAGGTGCGAGCTCGTAGAAGCGAACATGGCAAGCGCAGAAACATACGAGGGGCTGGTAAGGTAGTGGTCGCAGGTGCGGACGGGTGGTCCGTAGAAGCGGCGTCGCACCTGCGAAGGTTCGATCGCAGAAGCGGAAATGAGGGGGGCCAGGCGGCTTCGCAGAAGCGAGTCCGCAGAAGCAGACTTCTTGTCCGCAGAAGCGATGAAGCTGCAAAAGCGAAGGAATTCTCGCATCTGCGAGACTACAGATGTGGCTAAAAATCTCGCAGAAGCGGAAACCACTAGACAGTACAAAAACAGAGGGGTATCGAGTTTTTGCCATTTTTAGACATTTCAAGCTCGGGCTGGGCGATTTTGAGCGAGGTTTTCACAGGAATTCTTGAGGTAAGTCACTTGTGAACATTTCTACTCCATAATATTGAATTATCATCGAATAATCCGACTATATTACATTGTTTTGAGGTGTAAATTGAAGATTTGGGCCTAGGGATTTGGAAATAAGATTTGATGATTTGGAGGTCGAGTTGATATCAAATTTGGATAATTTTGGTATGGTTGGACTCGTAGTTGAATGGACATTCATAGTTTTGTAACTTTTGTCGAGTTTCGTGATGTGGTCCCCACATGCGCTTTTTGATTTAAATTTTGGATTTTTATTGGAAAATTTATATTTTCATATGAAATTTATTCCTATAATTTGTATTGACTGAATCTAATTAATTATGACTAGATTCGAGCCGATCGGAGTCGGAAAATCGAGGGAAAGACATTCTACTTGGCTGATTGAGCGTGATTCGAAGTAAATGGCTTGTCTAACCCTGTGTGGGGAACATTCCCCTAGGATTTGATATTGTTGTAACGGGCTATATTTGAAAATATTGGTTCTTGCTGAGTAATCTTCTTTTAAATTCTTTAATTGAGTTGCCTTAGTATATGTAGTGATCGTGATTAGCCTAGTATCCCATGTCAACGTGCCTTAACTCTTACTTGCAATATGCGCAACATGCTTAGCTGAATTACCTGCTTTCCTCGATTTGATTTAAATCTTTAACTATAAGATTTCTGGCTGAAAATTTGTTGTTCCTTCGATTACCTGCTGCATATTTATTTTGGGACTACGAGGCATTGCCTCGGGAGATCCCCCTGCATTGCATATTTATTTTGGGACTACGAGGCGGTTTCTCGGGAGATCCCCCTGTACGACATATTTATTTTAGGACTACGAGGCAGTTCTTCGGGAGATCCTCCTGTACTGCATATTTACTTTGGGATTACGAGGCAGTACCTCGGGAGATCCCCTTGCATATTTACTTTTGGGACTACGAGATGGTATCTCTGGAGATCCCCCATTGAGCATTTACTTTTGGGACTACGAGACGGTATCTCGGGAGCGCCCCCTGTTGTTTACCTCTATTTGATGTGTTGTGCACTCCTCAATTATTTCATTATATTATTATATCCTCTATCTTAATGTTTCTATTATTTTCAGTAGGGCCTGACCTGACCTCGTCACTACTCTACCGAGGTTAGGCTTGACACTTACTGGGTACCGCTGTGGTGTACTCATACTACGCTTCTGCACATCTTTTTGTGCAGATCCAGATACTTTTTACCAGCCCAGATATCAGTGAACTACCTGTGTGCGGAGATTTCAAGGTACATCTGCCAACGTCTGCAAACCTCGGAGTCCCCATCTATCCTTATCATGCTGTTTTCCTTATTTTAGTAGACTTTGATATATAGAGACCTTAGTATTTCTCTTAGAAGCTTGTGAATTATTTCGACCGGATTTTGGGAGATTGTAGTTCTTTGACTTGCAGTAATCATCTATTACAACTATTGAGGTTTGAGTTTCAGACTCTTATTTTATTATTCCGCAATTTGTTAGGCTTACCTAGTCTTAGAGACTAGGTTCCATCACGATATCCTACGGAGGGTGAATTGGGATCTTGACAATGTTCAAGCAAATGATGGAGAAGAACACTGATTACGATGCTCAACTTGCTTTACACAACACCTCGATCCGTAACTTAGAAGTGCAAATGGTACAAATCTCTCAAGCTTTAAATTTTCGTCCTAAGGGGGCACTACCAAGTGACACGGTGGTGAACCCAAAGGGTGGGAACAATACGGGGAATGCCATGGCCGTTACTACAATAAGTGAAAGAGGTGGGAATGTACCCACCTAAAGTCAAAGGCAACTTGTGGATGATGAGCAAGTGGTAGAAGAAGAGGAAATCCCGAACAATGTGGTGCAAGCAAATGATGAAGTGCGGATTGCTATTGATGACACTGTGGAAGAGACTCAAGAGAAAGTGAACCCATCTAGGGAAATCGTTATTGACATGCTGGAACCGGTAGTGCAAAAGGCTAAGGCACCATTGCCTAAGCCACCTCCTCCATATCCGCAAAGGCTCGCCAAGCAAAATGGCGAAAATCAATTCAAAAGTTTCATTGATATGATGAAGAGTCTCTCGATAAAATGTTCCATTAGTTGAAGCGTTGGAGAAAATCCCTGGTTATGCAAAGTTTATGAAGGACTTAGTGACAAAGAAGCGGTCTATGAATTTCGAAACTATCAAATTCACTCATCAAGTGAGTGCAATTGTGCATTCGATGGCTCCTAAATTGGAAGATCCCTGTGCTTTCACAATCCCTTGTACTATTGGAAGTACCGAGTTTGATAAAGCTCTTTGTGATCTTGGGGCAAGTATCAATTTGATGCCCTATTCAGTTTTCAAGACCTTGAGAATTGGACAACTAAGACCCACATCTATTAGATTGAAAATGGCCGATCATACAATGAAGAGACCGTTGGGGGTGATTGAAGATGTATTGGTTCGTGTTAATAAGTTCATTCTCCCGGCGGATTTTGTTATTCTTGATTGTGAAGTGGACTATGAGGTGCCGATTATTCTTGGTAGACCTTTCCTTGCTACGGGGAAGGCTCTTGTTGATGTGGAAGCCGGAGAACTCACTTTCCGGGTGGGTAATGAAAAGGCGGTGTTCCACGTGTGCAAATCTATGCAGCAACCAAATTGCAATGAAGTGTGTTCTTTCGTGGACTTGGTGACCGAAGTGATTATTGATGATACAAGTGCCACGGTTAATGTGGGCGATATGTTGGAGGCCGTCTTGCTAAACTTTGATGATGATGAGATGGATGGCTTCAAGGAATGTGTGAATTCTTTTCAAGGAATGGGGTCGTACAACTATGCACCGCAGAAACTTTCCTTGGATCTTGAGAATAGGAAAACTCCTCCTACAAAGCCTTCAATCGAAGAGCCTCCTACCTTGGAGTTGAAGCCATTGCCTCCACATCTTAGGTATGAATTTCTTGGCCCTTGTTCTATTTTACCGGTTATTCTTTCCTTTTGTTTGACTAACATGCAGGTTGACTCTACATTGGCGGTGCTCCACGAGAGGAAGAAGGCTATTGGGTGGACTTTGGCGGATATTGGGGGAATAAGCTCCACATTTTGCATGCACAAGATTAACTCGGAAGAAGATGCCAAACCATCCATTGAACATCAAAGAAGACTAAATGAAGCCATGCAAGATGTGGTCAAAAAGGAGATCATCAAGTGGTTAGATACCGGGGTTGTCTACCCCATTTCCGACAGTTTGTGGACTTCTCTAGTGCAATGTGTCCCGAAGAAGGGGGCATAACAGTGGTCACCAATGACAAGAACGAGTTGATTCCCACAAGAACGGTGACCGTGTGGAGAGTGTGTATGGACTATCGGAATCTAAACAAAGTCACAAGGAAAGACCATTTTACACTCCCCTTCCTTAACCAAATGCTTGATAGGTTGGCCGGCCGTACTTTCTATTTCTTTCTAGATGGATATTGGGCTACAACCAAATCCTTATAGCCCCGGAAGACCAAGAGAAAATAGCTTTCACTTGCCCCTATGGAACTTTTACTTTCAAGCGGATACCATTTGGCTTATGCAATGCACCTGCAACTTTTCAACGGTGTATGATGGCGATCTTTACGGATATGGTATAGGACTACCTTGAAGTCTTCATGGATGACTTCTCGGTAGTCGGGGATTCCTTTGATGATTGCCTAACAAATTTGGATAGAGTATTGGCAAGGTGTGAAGAAAAGAACTTGGTGTTGAATTGGGAGAAATGCCATTTCATGGTCGAGGAAGACATTTTCCTTGGCCACAAGATTTCAAAGAATGGCATAGAGGTTGACAAGGCGAAGATAGAGGTGATTTCTAAACTTCTACCTCCAACCTCAGTGAAAGGCGTGAGAAGTTTCTTAGGTCACGCGGGATTCTACCGGCGCTTCATAAAGGATTTTTCTAAAGTGGTGAACCCATTGTGCAAGATCTTAGATAAAGATGCTAAGTTTCACTTTAATGATAATTTCATGAGAGCCTTTGAATTGCAAAAGTTCAAGTTGACAACCACTCCCATTATCACCACTCCTAATTGGAGTTTTTCGTTTGAGATCATGTGTGATGTTAGTGATGTAGCAGTTGGGGAAGTTTTGGGGCAACGTATCAACAAGATCTTTCATCCGTTCTACTATGCTAGTAAGACCATGAATGATGCCCAAGTCAATTACACCGTTACATAGAAAGAGCTCATTGCCATTATGTTTGCAATTGATAAGTTCTGCCCATACTTGATGAGTGCAAAAGTCATTATTCATACGGATCATGCGGCACTTCTCTATCTTATGAGCAGGAAAGATTCAAAAGCTAGGTTGATGCGATGGGTTCTATTGTTGCAAGAGTTTGATATTGACATCCAAGATCAAAATGGGAGTAAAAATCAAGTGGCAGACCACTTGTCTTGTTTGGAGGAGGATGGGAGGCCGCATGATGGCCTTGAAATCAATGACTCATTTTCCGACGAGCAACTCTTGGCTATTTCAATGAAGGAGGTGCCATGGTTCGCGGTTCTACCAAACTTCCTTGTGTGTGGAGTCATCCCGGATGAATTCTCTTCAAATCAAAGGAAGAAGCTCAAACGGTATTGTCAAGATTATTATTGCGATGAGCCATACCTTTTCTGGATTTACATGGATGAGGTAATTAGAAGATGTGTACTGGACGAAGAGCAAAACATTATTCTTGAGGCTTGCCATTCTTCGCCTTATAGTGGTCACCATGGCGGATCAAGAACAGCGGCTAAAGTACTAAGTTGCAGTTTCTATTGGCCCACTCTTTACAAAGATGCAAGTGATATGGTGAAGCGATGTGATGAATGCCAACGGGTCGGTGGAATATCGAAGAAGAATGAAATGCCTCTCTCTACTATTTTGGAGATTGATATCTTTGATGTGTGGGGTATTCACTTCATTAGTCCTTTTATAAGTTCTTGTGGAAACACCTACATCTTGGTCACGGTTGATTATGTGTCTAAATAGGTTGAGGCCATTGCTCTACCCAACAATGAAGCGAGAAGTGTGGTGGCGTTCTTGAAGAAGAATATTTTCACAAGATTTGGTACTCTGTGGTCTATCATAAGCGATGGGGGGTCGCATTTTTGCAACAAGGCTTTTGACAATTTGCTTAATAAGTATGGTGTCACTCACAAAGTTACGACTCCCTATTATCCACAAGCTAGCGATCAAGTAAAAGTCTCCAACCAGGAGATAAAGAGTATCTTGTCCAAAATAGTGAACGTTAACCGGATGGATTGGTCAAAGAAGCTTGATGATGCACTATGGGCTTATCAGACTGCTTTCAAAACTCCTATCGGGATGTCTCTATATCAGTTGGTGTTCGGAAAAGCTTGTCATCTTCTGGTGGAGCTTGAGCACAAAGCCATGTGGGCTTTAAAGAAATTGAATCTTGATTGGGATGCAACCGCTAACTTGCAGGTTGCACATTTGAATGAATTAGATGAGTTCCGGTACCATGCCTATGCAAGTTCATCCTTGTACAAAGAGAAGATGAAGTACCTTCATGATAAATACATCCAAAACAAGGAGTTCAAGGAGGGAGAATTGTGCGGCCGTAGAACCTCCCGAAGGGTATTTTTGTCCGAAATTTTCAGTCCTGTATAAATAGACGAGTTTTACATTTTTAGGTCAACTTTTGACATCAACTGCTACAGTAGCCGTTTCCTTTTACTCTTTTTAGTAGTTTTTTATATTTTGAGCTATTTTAACTTAGATTTTATCATTTTGATCTCGCAATATAAGTTTAATTATCATTTCTTCTTCTATTTCTTCCATTTCAAGCATGAGTAGCTAGATTTTTACTGGACTTGAGAAAATCAAATTGGGCAAAATTACTCTCTGACTGAGAGGTATTGAGTGGGTAATTGAGTGTTGATAGCTACCCCGATCAATAAAACAAGCATTAAAGTTTATATCCCATTAGGCAAATACCTAGGTGAAGGTCATAGCCCTAGGCTTTTTACAACATTTGAAAAATAACAAAAACAATCTCTTAGTTTTATTTCCTAACTTGCAATTGTAGTTTTAAATTAGACTTTAAAACAACCCCATTTTGTGGAAGAGTAAACTTAGATATTCAAACTCTCATGCTACGATATATACTACTAACTCCCATCTATAGCTCCCTACAGAATTCGAACCCGACTCTTGTTGGGTATTATTATTGCATCGACCATTTTCATAACCTCGAATTGAGGTGTGAAATTAGACAAGATCAGGTCCCTAGGGACATCCTTTGGAGATGCCTGGAGGTGAAAGGTGTGCCGATATCTTATATCAAGGTGATAAAGGATATGTACGATGGATCTATGACTGGGGTTAGGATAGTGGGAGGTGACTCAGAGCTTTTTCCAGTGGTTATGGGGTTACACCAAGGATCTGCGCTCAGCGCAATTTTTATTTGCCCAGGCGATAGACGCACTGACACACCATATTCAAGGAGAGGTGCTATGGTGTATGTTGTTCGTTGATGACATAGTTCTGATTGATGAGATGCGAGACAGTGTTAATGGGAGACTGGAGGTAAGGAGGCATGCCCTGTAGTCTAAAGGTTTCAAGTTGAGTAGGACTAAGACGGAATATTTGGAGTGTAAGTTCAACGACGTGACGGGGGAAGCGGACGTGGAAGTGAGGCTTGACTCACAAGTCATCCCCAAGAGAGAAAGTTTCAAGTACCTGGGGTCAATTATCAAGGGAGATGGGAAGATCGACGGGGATGCTACGCACTGTATTGGAGTGGGGTGGATGAAATGGAGGTAAGCGTCTGGAGTCCTGTGTGACAAGAATGTGCCGCCGAAACTTAAAGGTAAGTTCTATAGAGCAGTGGTTAGACCGGCCATGTTGTATGGGGTTGAGTGTTGGCCAGTAAAGAATTCACATATCCAGAAGATGAAAGTAACAGAAATGAGGATGTTGAGATGGATGTGCGGGCACACCAGGCTGGATAAGAATAGAAAAAAAGATATTTGGGAGAGGGTGGGCGTGGCTCCGGCGGATGACAAGATGGGGCAAGCACAGCTTAGACGGTTCGGGCACATGCGGAGGAGAAGCCTAGATGCTTCGGTTAGGAGGTGTGGGCGGTTGGCTTTGGCAGGTACGAGAAGAGGTAGAGGGCAACCTAAGAAGTATTGGGGCGACGTGATCAGACAGGACATAGCGCGACTCCAGATTTTCGATGACATGGCTCTTGATAGGAAGGTGTGGAGGTCGAGCATTAGGGTTGTAGGTTAAGGGGTAGTCCAACATTTTTTCTCTTTGTACCGGCTAGTCTGATAGTATTTTGTCTAGGACTGCTAGCGGTTTATGTTGTGTTTCTCACTTTTTCATAGTATTTTTGTTATTGCTTTCCCATTTAGTTGTTGTCTCTCACGTTGCTGATATTATTTTTTTGGTTTCTGTTGTTGTTACGGACCTGTTGTCTCTGAGCCGAGGGTCTCCCGGAAATAGCCTCTCTATCCGTCCGGGGTAAAGGTAAGGTGTGTGTGCATTCTACCCTCCCCAGACCCCACTGATGGAATTCTACTGGGTTGTTATTGTTGTATACCTGCCAACCTACTCGAGAAAAAAAGTAAAAGAAGTTATGTCTAATTTATATAAGAGAAAAGGTAGAATGAAATTGGAAGTTGAGGAGCCATTTAATTGATGAGATCTCTTCATCCTTAACATAACGCCTCAAGTTTGAGTTTTGAGAATGAAGCTAAAAACTAATGATAAGAAGCCCCTTTAATGGGTCTCACACGACACAAATTTGAAATAACTTGACTAGGGTTCCGATTACCAGATGAATTATACCATAATATACTACTAGTGAATATGCATATAAACAATGGAGGCAAAGCAAAATAAATGTCAGAGGTTATGATTGTATGAAATTTTAGAATGAAACATCGCAATGAGATCAGTATTGCCCAAAATAGCCAATTGCCCCTAATTTACTCCTCAAATTAACTCTTTAAACCTAAGCAGTAGAAATTTTTGGGACTCTCTAAAACAAGACAGGCATGACATTTCAAGATGCTGCATTCGCCTAAATAGCATCAAGAATTGCAGCATTAATTCTTTTTCTTTGTCTTGTGATTTGATGCAAGAATTCTGATAACACAAATGCCTGATTTATCAATTTGAGAAAAGGTTAAGGAAATTTCCACAGGATAAGTATATCCTTCTTATCATGCTCCTAGCTGCTGCTTTATTGTCCACATATCTTCTATTATAACTCTTGTCACGTACCAATTTTAGCTTCCATTTGACATGCACAATTAGATAGAGGGTCGCAAAATTAAGTGGAGGTATTATTTTGGTGATCTATGCGTTAGGGTTCGAGATGTCAAAATAGTCTCTTTGCAAATATGCAAATCTAAGCGGCATCCAAGCCTAAAGCCCTTGATTTACTTGCCTTATCCAACGCAAACTTAGTTGCCCGCATACATATATAAATCTTGTTCAACTCTCCTTGTTAAGAGAGACTCCGTCCATATTTCTACTATAGTGATTTTTCTTTTATTCAACCATCACTTGTTTGATAACTTAAACTCACTAGCCTCCACTTTAGAGATAGGTCCAACATACTTTCTATTTCTGTCGTTCTCTTCTTCGTTTGTGGACTAGAAAGGATAGTAGTGGCTTTCCTTTTTTCTTACGTTGAACGTGTATCTTCCATCAATCACTATTTTTAAAAATCAAATAAATTTTATCAAAATATGTTGGCGAGGTACAAATGTATAAGGAAAAAAAGTGTAAACTTAAAATGATGAAATTTGATCTTATTTTAACAACTTGATGTTGACTCCAACTCCCCACATTCTCTAGACTTTTAGCAACGAATAGGTTTGACTAGTGGTTAATTTACGGTATGATTAATTATTTGTTCATGGAAGAGTATTATAGTCACTTAATTTTACAAGGTTATTTTGGTATTTCAATCCTCATTTTGGAGATATGCGTGTGTGTAAAATTTTTAAATTATATAGTATGAATTATGTAAGTTTAATTAAGATAGTGAGTATATGGCTGTCCCTTCTGTCACCACATGACTACATCTGTGATCTGCCCCAGCTGATTACGTTAAGAATAATGACTAGCTAGCTAGTTTGAGAGTTCCATTGGAAATAAGTAGGTATACATCAAACAACAACAACAACAACAACAACCAAGTATAATCCCATTAGTGGGGTCTGGGGAGGGTAGTGTGTACGCAGACCTTACCCCTACCCTGGGGTAGAGAGACTGTTTCCAAATGACCCTCGGCATCCTTCCCTCCAAGAACTCCCCACCTTGCTCTTGAGGTGACTCGAACTCACAACCTCTTGGTTGGAAGTGGAGGGTTGCTCTTGAGGTGACTCGAACTCACAACCTCTTGGTTGGAAGTGGAGGGTGCTTACCATCAGAACAACCTGGGGAATTTAATTCGGTAATGAAAAATAAAGGTGATAGATACTACAAGAGTGCTTAGCAGCTGTACTATATAATATGACGATACTTTCGTACACTAATTGCTGCATAAATTCTTCAATAAAGAATGACTTAACAGAAAGCTTCTTTTCCTTGATCGATGCTTTGTCTCCTCTTTTAAATCCCAGTATTCACCTTTTTCAAGAATTAAGAAAATAGATTTCAAGAACATGAGAAGATATCTTTTTTTAAAAAACAAAAAAGAAAAGAAAAGAAATTAACTCTGAGGATTTGCAGAAACCTCTTTAATTCTGCATGCATAGAAAGGAGCACCCTTTATGGGGTTCCCTGCATGGTTCCGAGTTGATGCTTGGATTAGTAATAGATTGAAGTGGAGAAAATCTATCCACAAACTCAAGGATGGATTTGGATTCTCACATTTATGTTAATATATATAATAGCACCCATTAGTACAACAAAAAAATCGATAGTAATATATTTTCATTTTTGATATCAACAAGGGTGTCGAGGTAGAGTAATAAATATTCTTTCATTTTTAATTAGAGGTTTCAGATTCGAATTCTGAGTATAGAAACGCTTTTATTAGAAAATATTTTGCCCTAATATAAATTTTTTAGGTACGAATTTAAATTTAATCGGATCTGAATATGAATATGTAATACGGGTCTAATTTCGAGGGTATTGGCTAAATGTATTATGAGTCATAGCTAGGATATATTGACGGCATAAATAAAAGGATTTAGACCCCATGATTTTTGGCTTTTAGAAAGACTGTTACAGATGCTTTACATGTGGCTACACTAGGGGAACATTGGAATTTATACTACATGTTTCGTAATTTAAAAGAAAATGGCGACACATATGTGTTTGGTATTACAGAATTTATTTTCTAAGATAATATCTTTTATGAAAAAATCACTTTTTTGCTTGGATACTAGAAAATATATTCCAATGAAAATATTATCCAGCAAATGGAAAAATAACTTTCCTTACTTATATGGGAAAAAGTCATTTTCTTCACACTTTTAAAGTTTAACTTCATTCACTTGGTCAACTAATATCTAAGTGTCAATATTAATCTTTAGTCCTAAAAAGTTTCATCCACACACTCTTTAATTTGTTACACACACACACATATATATAAACACACACACCCAATTTCTTTTAGAAAAATATTGCTTAAAAAGATATACTGTATCATAGGAAAATAATTTCTTCATGTCAAACACAAGTAAAGGAAGAGTTTTTCTCTGGCAATAAAAGTAAAAATAACAATGATAACAAACCTAGTGTAATCTCACAAGTGAGGTTAGAGAGGGTAGTGTGTACGGAGGCCATACCTGATAAGTTATGTGTCTTTACTTTTTTTAATGATTTGACAAACTTCATGAGAGAACCAGATAAGGAACCTTAAACAATTAGTTCCTTTGCGTTCAGAGTAACTAGTCAGATGTCTGGTCCAACTCTCAATGAAATCAATTAAGGGAAGTACAACAGAGGGAACTGTAGAGGGAACATATAGAGATCAGTTCCTCCAGTCACAATACAGGTCAACTCCTTACAGCTGTTAAAGTTGATGCACTGTTACACTGCACACGCAACAGTGCATCAGTCACTTTATAGAGCATGCCTTGTACCATATATTTACTTACATCATCCCAATGACCTCACACACACATATTATCAACATGAGGCAAGAGATTTCATTGCCAAAACACTTGCAAATCAAAAGACAATATTCTCTCAAATGTTAGCCACCACCTCTCTCAAGAACAAAGCTGCTGCAACCTCAAGGACCAGATCCGAAGATTGAAGATATCTTAAGTCCTTAGGTTTGTTGAGTCTTTGTTATTTTGTTATTCATTTGTAATCCTACACTACTTTCAAGAAGTGTCTTTGTAGGACAGATTTAAACCACCGTTTGGTTTAGTTGCTTGACTAGAGTTAGCTAAAGTTTGTTGCTTTGTGATAGAGGTATTGCAAAGCGCTTACAATAGAGTTATTGTAAGGGGTGGGGGGACTAAGAGTTTAATTCCTAGATTGAAATAGGTTATACTCTGAAGTTTGATCGGTTTAGTACAGTTGAAATCCTACTAGGGTAGGTCGTGGTTTTTAATCCCTTGAGCAAGGAGTTTTTCACATAAATATCGCATGTTCTTTATTTACTGCCGATTTACTATGGGAACAGATAGAGAACCTAGTTCCCTATACTGTTTGGTTTTACAGTCTGTTAGTTTCTGTCAGAACTGATAGAGAACCTGATTCTCTATACAGTTTGGTGGACTCTTAGTTTCTATCAATTGGTATCAGAGGAGGTTCTTTCTAAAAGGTTAACACCTAGAAAGGATCTACATGGCTGCTCCACCAAACTTCGAGGAAGGACAATCAACATACATACCACCAAGATTCAACGGCCAATACTATGGTTGGTGGAAAATAAGAATGCATGACTTCATTATGGCTGAAGACCCCCAGCTTTGGGACGTGATTTGGGATGGTCCATTTGTCCTTATGAAGGCTGTTAGAGAGGGAACAAGGACTATACCAAAGACAAGAAAAAAAAAGAATACAATGATGCTGACCGAAAAGCTGTTGAGAATAACTTCAAGGCGAAGAAGATTCTTATGTGTGATATTGGACCAGACGAGTATAATCGTATCTCGGCATATGAATCTTCCAAGGAAATCTGGAAAGATCTTCAAACGACTCACAAGGGAACTACTCAGATAAAGCAGTCCAAGATAGATATGCTTACAACTGAGTGTAAATTCTTTAAAATGAAAGAGGATGAGGCCATTCAAGAGATGCATACCCGTTTCACCTCCATAATCAATGAGCTTCATTCACTTGGTGAAATCATTCCAACCAACAAGCTGTTTCGGAAGATATGCAGTGTTCTACTAGGTTCCTGGGAGAGCAAGGTTAATGCTATCACTGAAGCCAAATACCTACAGAAGCTGACTACTGATGAGCTTATTGGATATCTCAAAACTTATGAGATGAAGAGAAAGAAGGATCTTGAAAGAAGAGAGCCCAAGAAAGAGAAAAACTTGGTTCTCAAGGCTGCCAACAAAGACTAAGGTAGTTATGAATCTAACATGGAGTATCTCACTCGAAGATTCCAAAAGATGATTCGAACAAATGGTGGGATTCCAAAGAAAGGAAGTTCCAGCAAGAATTTCAAAGAAAATGATTGTTGCCATAAGTGTGGAAAGTCCGGACACTTCATTAAAGACTGTTCTCTTCATAAGAAGGATCATTACAAAACCAACACTGATAAGGCGACTAAGAGGAACCAGGTTCCTAACAGAAAGTTCAAAAGAAGAGATATTGCTGACAACATGGTGAAGCAAGCCTTGGCTGACTGGGGAGATTTCTCCAATGAATCTGAAGGTGAAGATGACCAAGGAGATACATCTATGATGGTTGTTGACAATGGATCTTCAGAATATGAGCCAATCTTTGCACTCATGGCCACATCTGATGATGAGGAGGACAAGGAGGAAGATGAGGTAAGTTTTCTTAATGTTCAAAGAAATTTAAAAACTTACTCTGAGAAAAAATTGATGTCCTTAGAAAATATGTTGATTGATGTCTATCATAGCCTCATTAATAACAAAAATACTTTAATTGAAGTAATTAGTGACATAGAACAAGAGAGGGATGATATGGTAGTTTTCATTGTAGATTTAAAGGAACAAGTCGAAGAAGTAACTAGAGAAAATATCTTGTTGAAAAATCAAACGAAAAAAATGGATGGACACCCCTAAGAGTAAAGAAGTGGCTAGTGAGGCTCAACTTGATCTTGAGAGTGAGCTTAAGAAAGTTAAAACAAGTCTTGTTTTTGAGCTTGAAAAGAATAGACAACTTTAAGAGGATCTGAAAAGGGTAAAAAATGATCTTGATAAGTTACTTAAATGTGTCGGGTCCTCTGATGTAATAACGTCTATGTACAAGAGTAATGGTGAAAACATGCAAGGAATCAGGTTCCAAAAGGCTAAAACCTCCTATAATCCCCATAGCAAATATGTAATTGTGGCTGATAATTGGTTGTGTACTCACTGTGGTCAAAAAAGTCATTACAGGGACTCTTGTAAAGTTAAAATTCAGTCTATACAGAAAAACAATGCTTTTTGTTGAAAAGAAGCATACTGTTGAGGAACCTAGTCCTCTAAGAGGATAATATATGTTGCCTGCATGGGCGAAAAGAAATTTGGTCCTTTAAGTGATTTTGTGTACAGGATGGAGTAAGAGGTAGCAGTCAAAAAATGGTATATGGATAGCGGCTGCTCTAAGCAAATGACTAGAAGAATGGGTGATTTCCTCTTACTCTAGGCCTTACAAGGTGGGAGTGTGTCCTTTGGAAACGACAAGAAGGGCTATATTCTTGGTGTTGGCAAAATTGGCAAAATACTCTTCCATGCAATTAAAAATGTGTACCATGTGAATGGCTTGAAATATAGCTTGTTGAGTGTATCTCAAATCTGTGATAAGGAAAATGAAGTGAAGTTCTTGTCCAAATCATTCACTGTCACCAATATCGAAACTGGTGAAGTGATGTTGACGGCCAAAAGGTTTAAGAACATCTATGTTGCAGGCCTTGATTCACTGAATGGTGGCGATCTAACACGCCTAAGTGTCATTGATGATGATGCTGAGTTATGGCACAGACGACTAGGGCATATGAGTTTTTATTTGCCGAACAAGTTGGTTATGAAGGACCTGATTCGTGGGCTGAAGCGGTCAACATTGCCTGCTACTTAATCAACAAGTCCCATCTCGAGAAGTCTATCTATGAACTTCTCAATGGGAGAAAACCTAAGATGACTTACCCGAAAGCCTTTGTATGCAAAATATTTTGTTCTCAACAATGGTGGCAAAGGGTCACATAACAAAGACGATGAAGATAGAGAATTTACAAATATTTCTGGTGAAGCTATAGATATTGAAAATGGAAAGACTGATTTGATGAGTCAAGTCAAGCAAAGCGATGAAGGAGATGTAGCAGAATCTCCAAAAGGCATAGAGGAACCTGGTCTCTCTATTACCTCGACTGAAGCTGAACATAGGGTTGTTGATGCTGCATTAGGCACTCCTGATGCAGAACAAATGAGTGGAAGTCATAATTATGTTGATGTCAATGATGTTTCAAATATGGAGAAACCTGGTCCTTTAAATTCTGAAGTTCAAGTATCCAACTGGAAGCAAGAGAGTTCACATCCCTACAAAATGTAACCACACCCTTAGACTCTCGTATTCAACCTAGATCTAAGGCAAGGAACATGTTTTCCCTCTCATCCTTTTTGTCTCAAATCGAGCCTAAGAACATCAAAGAAGAATTAAAAAATGCTAACTGGATAGCTGATATGCAAGAAGAACTCGATCAGTTTGAGAGGAACAAAGTGTGGGACATGGTCCCTAAGCTTTCAGACAGAACAGTGATTAGAACCTAGCCCAAACGAATCTGACTTGAAGGATGCCAAAGGAATTTTGAGGTATCCTAAGGGAACACAACACCTGGTCCTTGTTTATTTTGCAAGAGATAATTTTGACTTGGTTGGATGTGCTGATGCTGGTTATGTTGGATATCTGGTGGATAGAAATAAAATATCTAGAATGGCACATTTTATAGGGACATGCTTTATCTCATGGGATACAAAGAAATAAACTTTGTGGCTCTTTTTACTACTAAAGCTAACTTGAACCCGGTACAACACAGGAGGAAAAAGCACATTGATGTGCGACATCACTTTTTGAGGGATAATGTTGAAAAGGGTCTATTTTGTATGAAGTTATGGAAGATAGAGAACCAGGTAACAGACATCTTCACCAAGGCGCTGAACAGGGAACATTTTGAAAGAAATCGTCTTGAGTTGGGGTTGATCAAGCTCAACTAAGGACCTGTTCCCTCGATGATTGGCTATGTTAAGAAGGAAATGTACAATGCTAAAAAGTATTTTTCGATGATATGTAACTCAAATCTATACCGTTACATGTATACACATGGCAGTTTCAGGACAAAACAAGTAAGAGTGACATTGCACTTCTAGAAGTCTTTGCTCAGATTTTCAAAAACTGTCAAGGAACCTGGTTCCTGCGACTCAGGTTAGTAGTCTCTCCAATACTTATATGTCTTTTTAAACCGCTTAAGTGTCATGTCATTCATTTATTCCCGCCTCTTTCCTAATTTTTGAAGTCTAAAATGTTAAACCTTTTTTTGAACTGACACGTTGCACAAAGAAAAACCACTTTCTTCTCTTATACCCAACCAAAGCCGATTCTTTTCTTCTAAACCAAAATTAACCTTGTCTAAAAAAGAATCATTCTCTCCAAATATGCCAGAGTGAACCCAACTTTGTTAACTTCCAAAATCCTAACTCCATCTGAATCAAAACCCCAAGTAGTCTTTGGTAGATTTTGGTGGGAGTTTAACTGAAAGGGAATGGGGTAGATCTAATATTCTAAAGTGTGAGGCTGAAATTGTTGCTGGGTTTGTAGAAGTATTGAAGGATGGAAGAATTGGTGAATGTGTTGAAAATGGGGGAATTGATTGAGGGACATGTTCCATCAAGTCCTTCTCAGGATATTAATTCTAATTATCTTTTTCTTTTTGAGTTTTGTGTTTAAAGAAACTTCTGATCCAGTAAAAAGGATTGATGAAAAGTAGGTTGATTGATGATAAAGTGGTGTGACATGCTGATGTGGTGAATTTAGAAGAGAGAATGAAGCCGAAAAATCTTCATGTATGAGAAAGAATTCAAAAAGGATTAAAGTGGAGAAAAGAAAGTCGGTTGAGAAAGATGCAGCATATGATAAGGGTGAACAGATTGAGAAGAAGAAGAGGGAGACATGTCCGCTCAGGAAAAATAAAGGGTTGTGTGAGTGAGGAACCTGGTTCCTTACAGAAGCAAAAGATTGAGTTATCGGGTTTGGAGAGGTAGAAGACTCTAAAGTCTCAAAAAGTGTTGTTAGGCAGAGTATTGACTCTGATATTGCTGAAAAAATGGAGGAACTTCTTGACATTGTTGAGTTCCACAAATAGAATTACCTCTTTGTTCCTCCAAGTCCTAACGTTTATGAAGAAGAAGTAAAAACTGGGACTGAGTTTGTTCTTGATAAGGAGAATCTTGGGGAGATTCTTGGTGATAGAATACTAATTGAAGGGTGAGAATGAAAGATTGAGGAAACATATGGAGGACCTGAGAGAACAAGTGATCATTGATCAAAGGATTGTGAATGAACGAATGGACAAGCTTATCAAGGCCTTAACCCTTTATTTTTCTTCTGTCCAGTAATCCATGTCTTTCAATCCTTCCAAATTCCCTCAAATTCCTATCTTCTTTTGATCCCTATGTTTAATAACATTGGTACTTCAGTTGTTTAAATTGTCATATTCTATATTATTGAAACTACTGTGGTTTTATTATAATTACTCTACTATGTGAAATCACTCTCTTTTATGCAATGACATTCACTTGTTGTTTTTGTTATTATTTATGTTGTGTTGCCCAAGTGGCATGAGTTAATGTTGCTGAACTTCTTTTTGGTTGTGCTTCTTCTGTTATTGTTTTCAATGATGCCAAAAGAGGGAAGTTACATAGGTGTCAACAAGGGGAAAGAACATAATCGAATTGATATGTTTTGTTGTGCATGAAAGATAGGTGTTGTACATGAAAGATAGCTCTGCTTCGCAGGGGGAGCGTTGCTGATAACATGTTGATTATAGGTCTGATTCGTAGGGAAACATGTGAGGAATCTGGTTCTCAAGGGGAACATCAATTTTGGGTTTGTTACCATCAAAAATGGGTAAATTGCTCTAAGTTACGATGTTTCATGTTTTGATGATTTGTCAAACGTTCTCAAGGAACCAGGTACGGACCAAATATGATCAGTACATGTAAGAAATCTGATTCTCAGGGGGAATATCAATTCTGGGGTTGTCATCATCAAAAAGGAAAAAATTGATAAGTTATACTATTTTGTGTTTTGATGATTTGCCAAACAGTCTCGAGGAACCAGTTGTGATCAGTTCCTTTGTTCTGGTTCTCAAGAGGAATATGGGTGATTCATAGGGGGAATAATGTGCGGATCTGGTTCTCAGTAGGAATATTAACTCTAAGTTTGTCATCATCAAAAAAGAGGATATTGATAAGTTATGTATCTTTTGTTTTGATGATTTGACAAATTTCATGAGAGAACCAGATATGGAACCTGAAACAATTAGTTCCTTTGTATTCAGAGTAACTAGTCAGATGTCTGGTTTAACTCTCAATGAAATCAGTTAAGGGAAGTACAGTAGAGGGAACTGTAGAGGGAACATATAGAGATCAGTTCCTCCAATCACGGTATAGGTCAACTCCCTACAGCTGTTAAAGTCGATGCAATGTTACACTGCACACGCAACAGTGCAACAGTCATTTTATGGAGCATGTCAGGTGCAAGATATTTGCTTACATCATCACAATGACCTCACACACACATATTATCAATATGAGGCAAGGGATTTCATTACCAAAACACTTGCAAATCAAAAGACAATATTCTCTCAAGTGCTAGCCACGACCTCTCTCAAGAACAAAGCTGATGCAACCTCAAGGACCAGATCCAAAGATTGAAGATATCTTAATTCCTTAGGTTTTTTGAGTCTTTGTTATTTTGTTCTTCATTTGTAATCCTACACTACTTTCAAGAAGTGTCTTTGTAGGACAGATTTAAACCACTGTTTGGTTTAGTTTCTTGACTAGAGTTAGTCAAGGTTTGTTGTTTTGTAATAGAGTTACAAAGGCCTTACAATAGAGTTATTGTAAGGGGTGATGGATTAAGAGTTTAATTCCTAGATTGCAATAGGTTGTAATCTGAAGTTTGCTTGGTTTAGTGGAGTTGAAATTCTACTAGGGTAGGTTGTGATTTTTAATACCTTGAGCAAGGAGTTTTCCACGTAAATATCATGTGTTCTTTATTTACTGCCAATTTACTGTGGGAACATATAGAGAACCTGAATCCCTATACTGTTTGGTTTTACAGTCTGTTGCTTACTGTGAGAACTGATAGAGAGCTTGGTTCTCTATATAGTTTGGTAGACTATCATTACCCCTACCTTGAGGATAGAGAGGTTGTTTCCAATAGACTTTCGGCTCAAGGAAAGATGAAAAGAAAGCAATATAATAGCAACAAACAGTAACAACAACAAGATATTAAGAAAATAAGCGGGCAATAAAAGTATTAGAAAAAATGGAAAGCCATATTTCTGAAAAAGTAAATGATTGTATATAAAATCCTAGCGTAAAAAACATTTGTTTGGGCATTATTGCTTATCGGTGTGACCTAAATATTTGGTTCCTAAGGACAATAAGAGGAGGAACACATTATTCCCGTAAAAGGAGGAGGGTCAGGGAGGTAACTGTCACAAAAATGTGTCCTAACTAAGAATATTTGCAACTTCTGACTTACTAGATATATTTTTTTTCTTTTTCATACTTAATTATTAGATTGTTGACTATACCATAACATCTTTTTATTTATTCGAAAAGGGGAATTTTAGTGTTATGTGCGAGGCATGCATATTGTAGGAAGGGGATTGGAAATGTTGCTGGAACCTCAAAAAAGAAAAAGAAAAAAAAACACCATATGCAGATAAGCCAAACATAAAGCAATAACAAAACATAATAACAATTCCAGAATAAATAAACCTGAAAATCGAACAACCTAGATACAACAACAACAACAACAACCCAGTATAATCCCACTAGTGGGGTCTGGGGAGGGTAGTGTGTACGCAGACCTTACCCCTACCCTGGGGTAGAGAGGCTGTTTCCAAAAGACCCTCGGCATCCTTCCCTCCAAGAACTCCCCACCTTGCTCTTGGGGTGACTCGAACTCACAACCTCTTGGTTGGAAGCACTGCAATAATACATAAATCCCCGGACTAAACGATTTGCCTAGCTAGTTGCAAAATATTACTCCCTCCACTTCCAACCAAGAGGTTGTGAGTTCGAGTCACCCCAAGAGCAAGGTGGGGAGTTCTTGGAGGGAAGGATGCCGAGGGTC
>AWOL01S0012868.1:121152-144191 GCA_000715115.1 Nicotiana otophora | reverse complement strand
TCATCCGGTACCCCTCCCCCCCCCCTCTCCTCCCTCTGTCCATCATTTATTTTTACTTAGTGATTTTTTCTTTTAATTTTTTAGTGAATCAATCGCGATTCCACCTTCTCCAGTGCGATTACCTTCTCTTCTCCGGCGTTTTTCCTGTTAGGTAAGCAATTTATTTGTTAGATTTCTTCTTTTGACTTTGAAGTTTTAGCAAGTTTAGAATTTCATTATTTAAGTTAAAAGACAATTGCATGTAACTCTGTTTAATGTATTAATAAACTTATAAAAAATTATAAAGTAACATGTTGTAATAGGTTAAATCACACTAATAACATAATAGTTAGTTACACTTAATTTCGGTATGTATAATTTAAATCCATTAAAAAAAACGTTCATCATTAGTAGGGAGAAATATCTGATTTTGATTAATGATGGAATTTTTTTTGTTCTTGTTGACCGGACGGATTGCGATAAACAATAAATATTTATAATTAAAGAACATCGTCAAAAGAGGGGTTTTGAATTACTCCTCAGTCCCTCACCCCTCCACCCCCACCCCCAAGAAAAAAGGAAGCAAAAAGAGCCACTTCGCTTAAGTGAAGCATCTAATCACCTTGCTAATCCTTGTTATATATGGAATAAATTTACATGACTAAAAATTAACTTCAAAAGAATTTAAGATATATGCATAAATAGTGTCATGAAGTTTTACCGTAGCAGTATAACTTAATTTATTATAATAGATTACTTATCGATTATTACATTGTAGGTTATCAATGGACGCTTATTAAATAAGGTTATCTGGAATTATTTCTAAATGGCCTGATTGTATAAATATTTTAAACCGTCCGTATATAAACTTTGAAAAATATATGATGACGGATCAAATCTTAAAAGATCGTATCATTTGTTGAATAATTATAAACAAAAAGTCCTCATTGGTCATAAAAATATAAAATCATGCTACAAAATAAAACACCTTTTCATCCTTTTCTCTTATCTTTATTCTTGCCTGCTTTAGTTTACGCCTCATTATAACTACCAGCTAGAAAGATTAGCTTTTAGATGGGGAAAAAGATAAAATATTATGGTTCACGTTAAAGTGAAGAAAATTATCAAGATATTTTCTTGCTCACAGAAAGCATGATATTCTGGAATTTATTTGGGTTGAGATAATAAGGAAGTTATTGGCCTTAGCAAATTTAATTTGTTTTAAATATTTGACGTTTTGGAGAAAAAGAAATTATTTCTTGCTTTTTTTCTTGCAATAATTATTCACTTTCCCAATTAGACAAGTGTTACTTAATTCACAAGTTTAAAAAAAGATAAAAAGTAATTTAAAAAAATACTCTTATGATTAACGTAGTTAAATATTTTTCTTAAAACGTGTGAATCTTTTTTAACAAACAGTATAATACAACAACAACAACTCAGTGACATCTCACACGTAGGGTTTGAGGAGGGTAGTGTGTACACAGACCTTACCCATACCTTGGAAGGTAGAGGGGTTGTTTTCGAAGCACCCTCGGCTCAAGAAGAATACAAAGAAACAAGTTATAAAAAAACAAGCAATATCCACAATCAGTATAATACAGATTGAAGAAATAACAATTTGGTGGAAAAAAACTAATGATTAAAGGAATAAGAACCAAAGATCAAGAAAGTGATATGGCTCACCTCTTTTAAAGGTATGCAAATCCTCCGCGAGCTATATTTTGTGAACCTGTGTGACTCAGTATGAGATTATGGGTCAGAAATGTGCAACAAAGCTGATCCAGTTGAGAGTATTGGGCCCGGAGCTAAATTGAGGAAAAGCTACTAAACAACCAAATAGAATGCTACACATGGCATGTGAATTATGTTGAAGCTTCGGTTTAAGTCTGTGCTTCTCATCTCCTCTTCCGAATCTGTATCTCATCCCCTTTCTTCTTAGCTTCCTGCTGCAGTTTCTTTTGTCATCTCATCTCTATTTCCTTCAGTGTTGTTTCTATTGTTCTATGGACGTTAAATTATTGTAATTCCATTTGGTGAGTTAATACAATTAGTTACTTTAAGTGTGATATCCAGTTTGTTTCACTATATGTGTACGTAGAATTATTTATTTCTTTTAATATATATGGTGAAGGAGAATTATTCCCATAAAAGGCTTCTCTCCTTTTTCCAACCTGTAAAAAAAAATGCATTTTCGATTTGGATGTACAAACTACCACTATTCCTATTCAGGTCTTTGTACATCCAAATCGATGCCAACTTGCTCTACCTCTCTTGTTTGATTCTCAGCCAAAGCCATAACTCTTATTTATCACTTTCTATATTCCTTTGCTTCTCTCACCTCTACCTAGGAATCATAGGTGGACTACGGGCCGAAAGCAAGGGCGGCTCAACCGATCTCATGGCCTAACGCATAGGCCATACCATATTGAGGGGCCCTTAAAGTTATTTTATAAAATATTTACACTAATAATAAAATTTATTTTTTAAATAACAAGTTAATCATTTAAGACAAAAAGGCAAATTTCAAAAACAAAAAAGAAAAAAAGAAGAGGAAGAGCACAAAAAATAAAGTGGTGGACTATCGGATGTTGAGGTCTAGAACTCAAAGTGAAAATTTTGAATTGGCTATCATCACAAACAAGAAAAAGAAATAAATGTACATAATGTAAGCATTGATGGTGTCAAAAATATTTACTCATTTTGATCAATTTAAACGATAATTGTAGTTCATTCTATTAAGTATCACTTATATATTGGTGAATATCTAAAATAAATTGTAAATGACCTAATATAATATGTCGAATTACATCAAAAGAAAATTGATGCATGGATGTTTTTGTGCTGATGCAGTTTCAGAGAATATCATAAAAGAAATTCATTATGTTGTCGATATATATAACTTAATTCCTATATAAAAAGGATAAAATTAAAATTGACGAGTGAAGCAAATATACTAATTAATGAGGGGAGAAAAATTATCAGAATTTAAAAATTTATTGGTATAAAATAACCTCAATCAAGTAACAAAAAAATAAATTGTAACACTTTTTTTATACTAATTATTTATATAAATTATATAGTATATAGTAACAATAATAAGAAGAATTTAAAATAAATTTGGGGGCTTCAAATTTTGGGGGCCTAAGGCAATGGCCTCACTACCCAAAGCCTTAGAGCCTCCCCTGGCCGAAAGGGATTCATCATCCAAACTCGTTTACCTGAATATTATATTGTGTATATAGGGTCAAATATTTTTTTAATATATATATTGGATGTTGAAGTCCTTCGATGACTTGTTCACGTGTTTACTTTTTAAGTATATATCACACTTCAAAATTGTTTTTTAAAGTCGTCTTATTAAAGCCGTCGCAATATATGTTGTTTACTCTAGTGCCTAATTAATTAATGAGCGATTTTTACTTTTAGCCTATGCCAGAAACTATTTATATTCGATCCGAAAAAGTATATAAAATTTGTATAATTTTTGTATATAACATACAAAATGTATATATATACAAAACAATATATATTTTTTAGCTATTATTTTGAGAGCGATTATATAGTATCATTTTCTCTTAATTTAATTTAATTTAATTTAATTAATATAGGAATTATTTATGTCGATATCTAGTTAAGAGAGTATTGGCTGATTAGATTCTTTGAAAACTGGTGTCAATCTATCGCAACTCTCTTCTTTAATTTTTATAGGAGCTTGGAGTGGATTATATTTTTTGAGACAAAAATTGGAGGTGATTGTGTAGGGTTGGACGATATCTCAAAATAAGGATTCTTAATTTTTATACATTAATATTTGAGTGGACACAGGAATAACAATTAAGAATGCCAGGACATTTCTTATATTCAATTGATATAATGTAGGAATTCCAATCGAATGTATGCTGCAAAATATTGCAGTATATCAGAAGTTGACAGGGAAGAGATGTTATTCCTTCGAATACCAATGGTTTTCTCTTCATATATCAATGAGTTTTAACCATACCCAATGAAAAATATCCTTTTTTGTTAGATTTTTGGAACCAAGTCCATCCATTTTGAAGATTATTGGTTGTAATTTCCTGCCAATTATGCATCTTTTCTACTTGCTTTTTTGACTTTACCTAGTAGATCATAAAAATAATGATGTTTAAGGGGTAAATGATGGCATGCTTAATTATAAGGAAATAAAGTTAACACATAGTATATACAAAAATTGCTGTTTAGTACAGGGAAATATGATCTCCTAGTCATGGAAAATGATGGGAAGTAGGTTAGCTTAATCTATTGTTTTATTTTGAAGCAAAACGTTCTACTAATTTATTTAAGAAACGCCTTTTTTGAGATCATTATTTCTTGATGAGATCAACAAAGAATTAGCTTAAGGGAGAGAGAAGAAAGGACAAAGTTTTTTTTTTAAAGAAAAAAAAGGTAAAAAGGAATTATAAAGGGAAAGAGAAGAATCATGCACGTCTTGATATAATAGTTCATAAGCTGATTTTAGCAGTATGCCAAATAATATAATTGTGACGAACCGATAGGTCAATTTCAGTTTTAACCTTCATTTATGTATTCTGAGACCTCGAATAGCTCCGTTTAGCCTTTCTCGATTTACGTACACAATCTATATCTTTTTCTGAAAAAACTTTACGTGAAAAACTAAAGAAAATGTGAAATTTTACCTTAAAACTCATTTGAGTTGACTACGGTCAATATTTTATGTAAATGGACCCGCATTAGTATTTTGATGATCCTGTGAGTCCGTATTGTGATTTGGGACTTGGGTGTATGGCTGGAATCCAATTCGGAAGTCCCTAATTTGAATTAAACTAATTTGAAGGCTAAAAGAATTCCTAAATTTGACTGTAGGTTGACTTCTTTGCTACCGGGTTTGGATTACGGTTACGGAACTTGGTATATGTTCATTTCAGTATTTATGACAAGTCTGCAAAATTTGGTACAAAACGGAGTTGATTTGACGTGATTCGGTCGTTCAGTTGTAAAGTTGCATGTTCTTGAGTTTCTTTGAAAATTCCATTCGTTTTGGTGTATGATTCATAGTTCTAGGTATTATTTTGGTATTTTGATCGCACGAGCTAGTTCGTACGATGTTATTATATTTGTGTGCATGTTTAGTTTGGAGCTCCGACAGCTCGGGTGAGTTTCGGACGTGTGGCGGAGTGTTTGAAAGAGTTAGGATTTTGCTAGTTTTGTGCAGAGGCCTCAAATCTTGCAATTGCGAGGTTAGGATCGTATTTGCAATAATAGGTGAGCTCTATCAGGTTCGCATGTGCGAACAATTTATTCTCATTTGCGAAAGAGTGCTAGGGTGGGCTAGTTCGCATTTGCTATCAAACGGTCGCAAATGCGGTTGCCCACCAATTCATCGCAATTGCGATGAAAGCAGAGAAGGAGTGTCTTTGCATTTGCAAAGGATTTCTCACATTTGCGACATATGCGGCTGGACAAAAAGCTGAGAATGCGGGATTTAACTCATTTTTCACAAACTCTCAACCCTAAACACCCTAGAGGATTTTTCCAAGAGATTTTATTCCTAAACTCATTGGTAAGTGACTTTAATCTAGTTCTTTTCAATTACCCATTACATTTCATAATATTTCAACATTAAATCTAGGATTTTCATGGTAGAAATTAGGAATTTAGGTAGAATTGGGATTTAGACCTCGAATTGGGGTCGGATTTCGAAACTAATCACAGACCCGGGCTCGGGGTAAATGGGTAATCGAGTTTTGGTCTGAATCTCGGGTTTTTGATTAAGCGGACCTAGGGTTGACTTTTTGGGAAAAGTGTAAAGATCTTAGCTTTATGTATTGTAATTGATTTTTCTCACAATCTTTGTTGATATTAAGTCGATTTTGGTTAGATTCGGTTGGTTTGGAGGCGAATTTTAGAGGAAAGGCCCCGGTTGAGCTTTGATTTGACTGCGGAGCGAGGTAAGTATTTGGCCTAATCTTGATTTGAGGGAATTAAGAATCCTTGAACTATCTGTTATGTGAATTACATGTGTAGCGGCGTATATGAGAGGTGACGAGTATATATACGCCGTCAAAATAATTATTTCCATGCTTTCCCGTATTTCATTAATTGTTTGTATTCCATGTCTTAACTTGCATGCTTTGAATTGCTTCCTATGCCTTAACTTGCTATTTGCCTCTTATTATTCTCATATTGAAATGTTCGTTTCTCCCATGTTTCCATGATTAATTGCTACTTTGCCTAATTGTCTTACTTGTACACTTAATTGTCATATATTTATTTTGTATTGTTGCTTTGTATTAGTTGTAGCATTTCTTGATTTGGTACGAGGTTCCTTTATAGATTTACTTTCATGATTCTTTAATCGTTGAGATTCTTATGAATTCAGTTGTTGAATTGATTACATTTATTGATTTTGTTTATGGATCGGGTTGCATGCCGCAACGGATAAAATAAGGGAGGATTGATATTAATATGGTGGAATCAGATTGCACGTCGCAACGGATTTTATATGTGATTTTGATATGGTGAAATAAGGGAGAATTATGATATTGAATATGATTATATGGTGGGACCGGGTTGCGCACCGCAATGGATTTTACATGTTATTCTTGATATTGATATGGTGAAATAAGGGAGGATTGTGTTTGTATGGTGGGATCGAATTGCGCGCCGTAACGGGTTGTGTGTTTTGTATCCATTGTTGCATTGTGTTAGCTTTTTGTGTTTTTATTCAAGATTCTGAGGACTGATGTTTCTGGTTTTACTGATTTCGAGGATTGGATTTATTTTCATCAGTTAACTGCTTTACTTTTACTATGTTCCCTTCTTGTTATCATTATTATACTGCGTAAATGTTGTTGTAAGTGACCCGCCTTAGCCTCGTCACTACTTTGTCGAGTTAGGATTGGTATTTACAGAGTATATGAATCGGTTGAACTCAAACTACACTTTACACTTCCTGTGCTGATTTTAGAGTCGGTCCTAGCGGCGGTCAGTAGATTGCTCGGATTTAGGTATAGTTGCTTGGCGTTCGCAGCCCTGAAGTCCCCTTCTACCTTATCCTAGCTGTTTATTTCATTTCAAATAGTTTTACTTTCATTCAGACCATTATTTGTATTATTCTAGTCGCTCGTGCACTTGTGACACCAGTTTTGGATTATATCTAGATATCACGGTTATTATGGTTTTCTCACCCTATTTCAGTTATTTCAGTTTCTTGGTTATTACTTAATTTGAATTGTTAAGATGACTAAAAACTATTCTAACGTTGGCTTGCTTAGCAAGTAAAATGTTAGGCGCCATCACAGTCCCGAAGATGGGAATCCTGAGTCGTGACAAGTTGGTCTCAAAGCACTAGGTTGCCTAGGTCTCACGAGTCACGAGTAGGCTTAGTAGAGTATGGAGGACCGGTACCGAGACGTCTGTATTTATCTTCCAGAGGCTACGGAGTTTAGGAAACAATTTCACTTCTTTCTTTCTCTATCGTGCGATTTTATTGTATCATTGATGATTGAACCCTTCTATTCTTGTTCTCTCGTTGATGGCGAGAACACGCACTGCATCTACAGCCAGACAGGAGGCGGAGCCCCCTGTGGCAGCTACTACTAAGGGTAGAGGTCACGCTAGAGGCCGAGGCAGAGCTCAGCCTAGGGCTCGAGCAGCAACACCCTCAGTGGAGCCTCATGTAGATTTAAGGAGGAGGTTCCATCTCATCCTGCACCCGTCAGACCAGCTTAGGTCCCTAAGGGGTTTATAGCCACTCTAGTGCTTCAGGACGCTCTAGTCCGTTTGGTAGGTCTTATGGAGAGTGTGGCCCAGGCCGCTAAATTCCTGGTGGCACCAGCCGTCTCTCGGGCTGGGGGAGGAGCACAGACTCCTGCTACTCACACCCTAGAGCAGGTGGCTCCCCAGTATCAGACTCCAGCAGCCCCGCCAGTTGGGGTGGTTCAGCCGGTTTTTGCGGCACAGGCCAGTGATAGGCCCACTATGTCTACCTAGTCTTTGTTGATGTTGAACAAGTTTACCAAGATCTTCCCTATTCATTTCAGTGGTGCACCTTCTGAGAACCCATAGGATTATCTAGACCGCTACCATGAGGTGTTGCGGAACTTGGGTATAGTTGAGACTAATGGGATCGATTTTGCAGTGTTGCACATGAATGGTTCCGCCAAGAGATGGTGGAGAGATTATATGTTGATTAGACTAGTTAGTTGGCCTGCACTCATTTGGGATTAGTTTTCACAGCTATTTCTAGAGAAGTTCATCTTTGTCACCTTGAGAGAGGATTGCCGCAGTCAGTTTGAGCATCTTAAGCAGGGTAGTATGACTTTTACCCAGTATAAGACTCGATGTTTGGACCTAGATCGCTCTTCCATTATTTTGCTTCCTACTGAAAGGGAGAGAGTGAGGAGATTTATTAATAGGTTCACTTTCACTATCAGACTATAGATGGCCAATGAGACTGGTGATGATATTACGTTCCAGAAGGCCGTAGATATTACTAGATGGATCGAGATGGTTCGTGCTCAGGAGAGGGGGTCGTTGTCTGATAAGAGGCTTATAATTTTGGTGGATTCAGTGGTGCCTTGTCTGGAGGCAGGTGTACTTTTGGTATAGGCCATCCTCCCAGGCCAATTCAATCAGCGTTTCAGGCATCTCACAATGCGTCGGGAAGTTGTGGTCCATATGTACCTCATTCTGGGTAGCCAGCCTACAGTGCACCATCATCTCCTATCAGTGCGTCTCTGATCCAGAGTTATCACAGTAGTTATCCTACTCGTTCGGGTCAGCTTCAGCTTCAGCAGCCACAACAACATGATGGGTGTTCTAAGTATGGAGGTACTAGTCACATCAGGAGGTTCTGTCCGAGATTATTAGGCGGCATGCCATAGCATAGTTCTCGTGCCATGGTTCCGGCACCGGTTTCTCCACCGCCCACTCAGTCAGCTAGGGGCAGGGGTCAGACGGCCAGAGGTAGAGGCCAGTCCGTTAAAGTTGGAGGTCAGGCCTTTAGAAGTGGAGGCCAACCAGTTAGAGGTCGTCCCAAAGACGTAGGTCAGAGTGGTGGGGGCACAACCCCGATTTTATGCTTTCCTAGCTAGGCCTGAGGCCGAGTCATCTGACGTTGTTATCACAAGTATTGTTCCAGTTTGCCAAAAAGATGCTTTAGTTCTATTTGATCTGGGCTCTACTTATTCCTACATGTCATCCTATTTTGCTTCATATTTGGTTGTGCCTCGTGATTCTTTGAGTGCTCCTGTGTATGTGTCCACGACTGTGGGAGATTTTATAGTTTTAGATTGCATTTATCGCTCATGTGTGATTACTATTGGAGTTTTGAGACTAGCGTAGATCTCATACTTCTTGATACGGTAGATTTTGATATCATCTTGGGTATGGATTGGTTGTCACCTTATCATGCTATATTGGATTGTCACGCCAAGACATTGACCTTAGCCATACTGCGGTTGCCTCGATTAGAGTAGAGGGGGGCTCCTGGCCATTCTACCAGCCGTGTCATCTCTTATGCGAAGATCAACATATAGTCAAAAAGGGGTGTCTAGATTATTTGGCTTATATTCATGATTCTAGTGCGGAGGTTCCTTCTATGGATTCAGTACCAGTTGTTTGTAAGTTTCCAGAGGTGTTTCCTGCAGATCTGTCGGGGATTCCACGCGATAAGGATATTGACTTCTGTATTGATTTGGCTCCGGACACTCAGCCCATTTCTATTCCAACATACCATATGACCCAGCCGGAGTTGAAGGAATTGAAGGAGTAGTAGCAAGATTTACTTGATAAGGGATTTATTAGACCTAGTGTCTCGCCCTAGGGTGCTCCTGTGTTGTTTGTGAAGAAGAAAGATGGGTCGATGAGGATGTGCATAGACTATCGGCAATTGAACAAGATCATTATCAAGAATAATTATCTGTTGCCGAGAAATGATGACTTATTTGATCAGCTCCAAGGTGCCAAGGTGTTTTCGAAGATTGATTTGAGGTCTGGCTACCATCAGTTGAAGATTAGGGCATTCGATGTCCCTAAGACGGCTTTTCGAACTCGGTATGGGCATTATAAGTTCCTAATGATGTCATTTGGGTTGACAAATACCCAACAACATTTATAGATTTAATGAACCGAGTGTTCAAGCCTTATATTGATTCTTTTGTGATTGTATTCATTGATGATATCTTGATCTACTCCCGCAGTCGAGAGGAGCATGAGAAACATCTTCGGATTGTACTTCAGACTCTGAGGGATAGTCAGTTATGTGCCAAGTTTTCAAAGTGTGAGTTTTGGTTAGACTCAACTGCCTTTTGGGGCATGTAATATCAGCTAAGGCTGTCCAACGGGCCGGGCCGTCCCGTCCTGTCCTGGCCCACTTAAATCTAAACGGGATGGCCCCATGTTAAACGGTACACAGGATGGGACGGGATGCCCATTTCGTCCCGTTTATCACATTTCTATCCCGTCCCGCCTGTCCCGCATTTTTTTTAATTATTTTGTTTTTGAAAGTGATCAACTAAGTTTCAAGTATTTGGGAAAATATTTGGAGCAACTTTCAAGCTTCAAATTAATTCGTCAAGTATTTGGAGCAATTTTTGGGGCAATTTCTTCAAGTTTCAATATTTAATCACGGTGCACTCATTTCATCTCCTAATTTTAATATATAATTTTTGCGTATCATTTTAGTGCTTAATTTTTGTATTTACTTTACGTGTTCTGTTTTCGTATTTCATTTGTGTGTTTATTTTAACTTTTTAAATTTAATTTCGTATTTAAATTATGGCACCTAAAAATGTATTTGGCCTATTTAAAAAAAGTAGTAACGGCGATAGTAGTAATCCTAATCCTAGTCCTAATCCTAATCCTTCTCCTAGAATTAGAAAATATATAAATAAAATGACTCATGTTGATGAAACTTCATTTTTCCAACCCCCTGCATGTTATAATATTAATTTCGGAGAACAACTAGATCATAAAACTTTACAAAGATAATCTGGCAATGATATTTTCATTGAGGACGAAGAAAATGAGGATGAAGAAAATGAGAAAGAGGAATTAGATGAAACACCCATTAGAAGAATTGGTTGTAAAAGATGGTATTAATTTATTTTCGTATCTTAATCTTAGCAGTGGGAGCGATGACGGCATGGAACTCATGGAACATCAATCAATATTGCCAATTCCAGAATAATATCCGAGAGAAATTATAGATAAGTTACAACGAAACTATATAGGAGCTTATAAATATTAGTATGATAATATGTAATTGGCTACTAAGAGGCATAGTTCAAACATAACCCTTCCTAGAAGGTGGCTGCGTAAATTAGGTTCTCTATAAAAGAATTAGATTTGTATGTGAAATTTGAAAATTCTATTAATAAAATAAAAGGCTATAAGCCTTGAACTGTTTTATGAATTTTCTTACACTCTTACTTAGTTATTAATGGCTTAAAATTGTATTAAATAAATTATAACTCTATTATAATTACTAAAATATTTCATTACAAGTCTTTTGTTTTAATATTTTATAATTTTTTACTTAGTTTCCTAATTTTCTTATAATTTATTAAGTTTTAAGTTTATTAAATAAGTCAAAAAACTAGTCGTTGTAAATTTTAAAAATTTAGTCATTGTCAAAATAATTAGTCGTTGCCAAACTTAATGCTTAAATAATTAATTTTTTTATTTTAAAAACGGCCCACTTAAGGCTCGCTAAACTGTCCCGTCCCGTCTCATCCCGTCCCGTCTCGTTTCGTTTGTTAGCGGGATGGGATGGGCCTACCGTTTCATCCCATTTAGGCACGTCCCATCACTGTCCCGGCTAAATATCGTCCCGTCCAGTTTATTTGGTCTCGTCCCATCCCGTTGGACAGCCTTAGTATCAGCAGAGGGCATAAAAGTGAATCCTAAGAAGATTGAGGCAGTTCAGAACTGGCCTAGACCTACTTCACCTACATAGATCCGGAGTTTCCTGGGTTTGGCGGGTATTATCGCCGGTTCTTGGAGGGGTTTTCATCCATAGTAGCCCCATTGACTAGATTGACCCAGAAGGGTGCCCCAGTAAGATGGTCGAATTAGTGTGAGTTGAGCTTTCAGAAGCTCGAGACTGCTTTGACTACGACGCCAGTGTTGGTGTTGCCCACAGGTTCAGGTTCTTACACTGTGTTTGTGATGCATCTTGTATTGGACTCAGTGCAGTACTGATGCAAGATGGAGGGTGATTGCATGTGCGTCGAGGCAGTTGAAGGTTCATGAGAAGAATTACCATGTTCATGACTTAGAGTTGGTAGCCATTGTTCATGCGCTGAAGATTTGAAGGCACTATCTTTATGGCGTGTCGTGTGAGGTATTCACGGATCATCGGAGTTTACAGCAGTGGCGGACCTAAGTAGTGGCTAGCGGGTTCAACTGAACCCGCTTCACAAAAAAATAATACTGTATATATGTATAAACTAGGATTAAAGTTGTGCAAATTTTGTATACATATTTTATTTAAACCCACTTAACAACTACTATTTTACGACTAAATTTATATACTTCTAAGATTGAACCTGCTTGCACAAAATCCTGGGTCCGTCATTGGTCTACAGTATTTGTTCAAGCAAAAGGATCTCAACTTGAGGCAGAGTAGGTGGTTAGAGCTGATGAAAGACTATGATATCACTATTTTGTATCATCCCGGGAAGGCCAATGTGGTGGCCGATGCCTTGAGTAGAAAGGCTGTGAGTATGGGTATCCTTGCGTGTATCCCAATTGGTTAGAGGCCGCTTGCATCAGATGTTCAGGCTTTGGCCAATCAGTTCGTGAGGTTAGATGTTTCAGAGCCCATTCGTGTTCTAGCTTAAACAGTCTCGTCTCTCGGTCTTCCTTGTATGAGCACATCAGAGAGCGTCAATATGATGGCCCCCATTTTCTTGTCCTTAAGGACACGGTGCGGCACTGTGGTGCCAAGCAGGTTATTGTTGGAGATGATGGGGTCTTACGGATGCAGGGTCGTATTTGTGTGCCCAATTTGGATGGGCTTCATGAGTTGATTCTTGAGTAGGCCCACAGTTCCCGGTATTCTATCCATCCGGGTGCCGCCAAGATGTATCGGGATTTGCAGCAACATTATTGGTGGAAGAGGATGAAGAAGCATAGAGTTACATATATTTCTCGATGTCTAAATTGTCAGCAAGTTAAGTACGAGCATCAGAGGCCTGTTGGTTTACTTCAGATGCTAGAGATTCCAGAGTGGAAGTGGGAGCGTATCACTATGAATTTTGTTGTTGGACTCCCACGGACGCAGAAGAAATTCGACGCGGTATGGGTCATTATGGACAGGTTGACCAAGTCGGTACATTTCATTCCAGTGGTAGTTACCTATTCTTCAGCGTGGTTAGCTGAGTTCTACATCCGCGAGATCGTCCGTCTTCACGGTGTGCCTGTATCTATCATTCTAATCTAGGTACGTAGTTCACCTCACACTTTTGGAGGGCCGTACAACGTGAGTTAGGCATACTGATTGAGTTGAGTACAACATTTCACCCCCATGTGGATGGGCGGGCCGAGGGCACTAATCGAATATTGGAGGATATGCTTCGCGCTTGCGTTATGGATTTCGGAGGTTCTTGAGATCAGTTCTTGCCGCTTGCAGAGTTTGCGTACAACAGCTACCAGTCGAGCATTTAGTTGGCTCTCTATGAGGCATTATATGGGAGGCGGTGATGCTTGCCAGTTGGATGGTTCAAGCCGGGAGAGGCTTAGTTATTAGGTATCGATTTAGTTCAATATGCCTTGGATAAGGTCAAGATTATTCAAGATCGACTTCACACCGCTCAGTCTAGGCAGAAGAGTTATGTTGACCGTAGAGTTCGTGATGTTGCATTCATGGTTGAAGAGAGGTTATTACTCTGGGTTTCACCCATGAAAGGTGTGATGAGGTTTGTAAAGAACAACAAGTTGCGCCTTAGGTATATCGGACCCTTTGAGATTCTTGAGAGAGTGGGTGAGGTGGCCTACAGGCTCATATTGCCACCTAGTTTATCAGCAGTCCATCCAGTATTCCATGTATCTATGCTCTGGAAGTATCACGGTGATCCATCCCATATGTTAGATTTCAGCTCAGTCCAATTGGAAAAAGATTTGACTTATGAGGAGGAGTCGGTGGCTATTCTAGCCCGGTAGGTCCGATAGTTGAGGTCTAAGAGTTATCTTTTAGTTCGAGTGCGGTGGAGAGGTCAGCCGATCGAGGCAGCCGCGTGGGAGTCTGTGTTGGACATGCGGAGTAGATATCCACACCTTTTTCACCAATCTATGTACCCTTCTATGTCTGTTCGAGGGCAAACGTTTATTTTAGAGGTGGAGAATATGATGACCCGATAGGTCAATTTCAATTTTAGCCTTCAATTCTGTGTTCTGAGACCTCGAATAGCTTTATTTAGCCTTCCTCGATTTACGTGTGCAATCTGTATCTTTTTCCAAAAACTTTTTATGTGAAAAACTAAAGAAAATGTGAAATTTTGCCTTAAAACTCATTTGAGTTGACTATGATCAACGTTTTGTGTAAAAAGATACAAATCATTATTTTGACAGTCTGGTGGGTCCGTATCATGATTTGAGACTTGGACGTATGCCCGAAATCGAATTCGCAAGTCCTAACTTGAATTAACGTAATTTATTGAAAACTATTAATTTGTTAGCTAAAAGAATTCCTAAATTTAACCGTAAGTTGACTTTATTGCTACCGAGTTCGTATTATGGTTTCGGAACTTGGTATAGGTTCATTTCAGTATTTATGACATGTCTGCAAAATTTGGTGTAAAACAGAGTTGATTTATCATGATTCGGACGTCCAGTTGTAAATTTACATGTTCTTGAGTTTCATTGAAAATTCTATTCGTTTTGGTGTCCGATTCATAGTTCTAGATATTATTTTGGTATTTTGATTGCGCAAGCGAGTTTGTATGATGTTATTACACTTTTGTGCATGTTTAGTTTGGAGCCCTAAGGGCTCAGGTAAGTTTCAGACGCGTGGCGAAGTGTTTGAAATAGTTAGGATTTTACTGGTTTTGTGCACAAGCCTCAGACCTCGCAATTGCGAGGTTAGGATAGCATTTGCGATAGTAGGCGAGCTCTGTCAAGTTTGCATTTACGAATAATTTCTTCGCATTTGTGAAAGGGTGCTAGGGTGGGCTAGTTCGCTTTTGCGATCAAACGGTCGCATTTGCGGTTGCCCAATGTTCGCAATTGCGAACAATTGATCGCAACTGCGATGAAAGCAGAGATGGAGTGTCTTCGCATTTGCGAAGGATTTCTCACATTTGCGGGGTTCGCATTTATGAATCCCAGGTCGTATTTGCGACATGTGCGCCTGGACAAAAGATTGAGAATGCGGGATCTAGCTTATTTTTCACAAACTCTCAATCCTAAACACCCTAGAGGCGATGTTTTTAAGAGATTTTCTTCATAAATTCATTGGTAAGTGACTTTAATCTATTTCTTTTCAATTACCCATTATATTTCATAAGATTTCTGTGATGATCCAAAAGGCCATCTTATGTTTTAGAACTCGATTCTGAGCTCTTAAGCCTTAAAAATCTCATTTTTATCCTTCTCGATTTGCGTGCGTTGTCCGGGTGTGTTTCTGGAAAGCTTTTATGTTAAAAATTGATGAAAATAAGAATTTTTGCCTTAAAAGTTGATTTTAGTTGACTTTGATCCGGTTCCATATTTTGACGGTCCCGGTGGGTCCGTATCGAAATATGGGACCTGGGCGTATGCCCAGAATCGAATTCGGAGGTCCCTAGCTCGAGTAATGAATTTTTGATGAAAATTAAAGTCTGAAAATCTAATGTCTTTAAGAATTTATTTATGTTTGGCATTGTTAGTACCGAGTCAGTATTTTGGTTCCGGAACCCGGTACAGGTTCATGACAATGTTTAAGACTTGTCTGTAAAATTTGGTGAGAAACGGAGTTGGTTTGTCGTGATTCGGACGTCCAGTTGAGAAAATAGAAATTTTAAAGTGTTCTTGAAAATTTATTGGATTTGGTGCTAAATTCATAGTTCTAGGTGTTATTTTGGCGATTTGATCGTGCGAGCAAGTTCGTATGATATTTTTAGACTTGCGTGCATGTTTGGTTTGGAGCCCCGAGGGCTCGGATGAGTTTCGGATAGGCTACGAGATGTTTTGGACTTAGAAAATCTCGTATTTTTGTTGCAGCAGCTGTTCTGGTATGTTCTTCTTCGCGTCCGTGAAGCTACTCTCGCGAACGCGAAGAGTAAGCTGGCCAGGCTGGAATTTTCTTTTTCGCAAATGCGAAGTCTTGGTCACGAAGCGAAGCGATGGGGGCATTACCCTTCACGAACGCGACCAGCTCATCGCGAACGCGTAGTGTTAGAGACCTGGGGGAGGGAGTCAGTAATCCTTCATCGCGAACACGAGCATGGTCTCGCGAACGCGAAGGCCAGGGGGAGTAGCCTTCGCGAACGCGAAGGAGTACTCGCTAACGCAAAGGCCTCGCAATTCTGCTCTTCGCGAATGTGATAGTGTCCTCGCGAACGTGATGAACACTGTCGCTCAGCACTTAAAACAGAATAAAAAATGGGATTTAGCCATTATTTCACATTTTCAAGAACCAAACGGGCTAGCGGCGATTTTCAAGAGATATTTGCTTCTCCAAAGTGTTGGTAAATGATTCTAAACCATTTTATTTCAATTACCCATTTCATTTCATAAATTTTCAACCTAAAATCTAAAGTTTTTATGGTAGAATTAGGGGTTTTGGGTAGAAACTAGGAATTTCGGAAATTTAGGGATTTAGACCTCAAATTGTGGTCGGATTCCAAAACCAATTATATATCCGGGCTCGGGGGTGAATGGGTAAATGGATTTTAGTCCGAACCACGGGTTTTGACCAAGTGGGCCCGGGGTCAATTTTTGACTTTTGGAGGAAAAGATTGAAAAATCTAAATTTATGCAATGTAATTGATTCCTTTAGCAGTATTTGATATTATTGAGTCATTTTTGAATAGATACGAGTGGTTTGGAGGTGAATTCTAGAGGAAAAGTTGTGATTGATTATTGAGTGGCCTTCGGAACGAGGCAAGTATCGTGGTTAACCCTGACTTGAGGGAATTAGGAACCTCAGATTATTTTGGTGATTTGATCGTGCGAGCAAGTTTGTATGATATTTTTAGACTTGTGTGCATGTTTGGTTTGGAGCCCCGAGGGCTCGGATGAGTTTCGGATAGGCTACGAGATGTTTTGGACTTAGAAAATCTCGTATTTTGTTGCAGCAGCTGTTCTGGTATATTCTTCTTCGCGTCGTGAAGCTACTCTCGCGAACGCGAAGAGTAAGCTGGCCAGGCTGAAATTTTCTTCTTCGCAAATTCGAAGGCTTGGTCATGAACGCGAAGCGATGGGGGCATTACCCTTCGCGAACGCGACCAGCTCATCGCGAATGCATAGTGTTAGAGACATGGGGGGGGGGGAGTCAGTAATCCTTCATCACGAACGCGAGCATGGTCTCGCGATCGTAAAGGCCAGGGGGAGTAGCCTTCGCGAACGCGAAGGAGTACTCGTTAATGCGAAAGCCTCGCAATTCTGCTCTTCGCGAATGTGGCAGTGTCCTCGCGAATGCGATGAACACTGTCGCCCAGCACTTAAAACAGAATAAAAAACGGGATTTAGCCATTATTTCACATTTTCAAGAACCAAACGGGCTAGCGGCGATTTTCAAGAGATATTTGCTACTCCAAAGTGTTGGTAAGTGATTCTAAACTATTTTCTTTCAATTACCCATTTCATTTCATAACTTTTCAACCTAAAATCTAAAGTTTTCATGGTAGAATTAGGGATTTTGGGTAGAAACTAGGGATTTGGAAAATTTAGGGATTTAGACCTCAAATTGTGGTCGGATTCCAAAATCAATTATATATCCGGGTAAATGGATTTTGGTCCGAACCACGGGTTTTGACCAAGCGGGCCCGGGGTCAATTTTTTACTTTTTGGAGAAAAATTTGAAAAATCTAAATTTATGCAATGTAATTAATTCCTTTAGCAATATTTGATATTTTTGAGTTATTTTTGAATAGATACGAGTGGTTTGGAGGTGAATTCTACAGAAAAAGTTGTGATTGAGTATTGAGTGGCCTTCGGAACGAGGTAAGTGTCGTGGTTAACCCTGACTTGAGGGAATTAGGAACCTCAGATTATTTGCTATGTGAAATTCATGTGAGTGGCGTATATGTGAGGTGGCGAGTACTTATGCGCCGCCAATTTACATGTTTTCTCTGTTTCTCTCATTTTTCTTATATTGTCTCTTTCCCATGCCTAATTGCTACAGGTTTAGTCTGATGTTGTTAAATTAATAGTTCTTATCATGTTTACGGATCTTCTGGTGATAATTGAGTATTTATGTCGAAGTTGAGCTTGATATTGTGGAATCAAATGTTGAAGTAAGGCTTGTATTTGTTATTCTATCTCCCTGCTGTTAATTGTTCATCACATTATGCTAAGGGAGAGTGTTAATGCACGAAGGGTGATGCCGTGACATATTGTGAGTGTTAATGTATGAAGATAGATGTCGTGCCATATTGTGAGTGTTAATGCACGAAGGGTGATGCCGTGCCATATTGTGAGTGTTAATATACGAAGGGTGATGCCGTGCCATATTGTGAGTGTTAATGCACGAAGGGTGATGTCATGTCGTATTATGAGAGTTAATGCACGAAGGGTGATGCCGTGCCGATTCTATTGATTTTATGGTGAGGTTGAGAGTAAAAGCACGAAGAGTGATGCCGTGCAATTTGTTTTCCTTTACTGTATTTGTTGTTCGTGTTGATTCATAGTACATTGGTTGTTTCAGTCATTATTCTGTTGTAGTTCTTTATCTCGTATTTCCCTCAGCATGTTCCCCCTCCCGATATTACCTGTCTAGCTTTTCATTGTTGTTAGTGGTATATACACTGTTAAATTGTACAGGTTGATTTGTAGGTGCCTTGTCTTAGCCTCGTCATTATTTCGTCGAGGTTAGGATCGACACTTACTAGTATATGGGGTCGGTTGTACTGATACTGCACTTTGCACTTTCTGTGCAGATTTTGGTACCGGCTTGGGTTGATCGAGATTTTAGCTGTTGGACCGCTATCCAGATACTCAAGGTAGATCTGTCGGCGTTTACATAACTTGAAGTCCCCGCCTATCTTTTCTGTTTTACTGTTTCTTCCATCCAAACAGTTGTATTTTTTTCATACTATTACTTGTAGTAAATTCTAGAATGCTCGTGAATTGTGACTCCAGATCCGGGTGGTAGTAGTTAATAAAAATTTTGATATTATTTCGCACTCACTATATTTTATCTTAGCTAATTTGTTGTTAATCACTGAATGAAATAGAGATTGGTTTAATGAATCTCTAATGTTAGCTTGCCTAGCAAGTGAAATGTTAAGCGCCATCACGGTCCCGATGGTGAGAATTCCGGGTCGTGACAATTTCAACATTAAATCTAAGATTTTCATGCTAGAAATTAGGGATTTGGGTAGAATTAGGGATTTTTGTAAAATTAGGATTTAGACCTCAGATTGGGGTCAAATTTCGAAACTGATCATATACCCGGGCTCGGGGTGAATGGGTAATTGGGTTTTGACCAAGCGAGCCCGAGATTGACTTTTGTTGACTTTTTGGGAAAAGTGTAAAAATCATAGCTTTATGTATTGTAATTGATTTTCCTTGCATTGTTTGCTAATATTAAGTCGATTTTGGTTAATTCGGTTGGTTCGGAGGCGAATTTTAGAGGAAAGACCCCAGTTGAACTTAGATTTGACTGCGGAGCGAGGTAAGCGTTGGGTCTAACTTTGATTTGAGGGAATTAGGAACCCTTGAACTATCTATTATGTGAATTACATATGTAGCGGCGTATATGCGAGGTGACGAGTGTATATACGCCGTCAAATTAATTGTTTTCATGCTTTCCCGTATTTCATTAATTATTTTATTCCATGTCTTGACTATTGCTTGCTTTGAATTACTTCCTATGCCTTAACTTGATACTTGCCACTTATTATTCTTGTATTGAAATGTTCGTTTCTCTCATGCTTCCATGATTAATTGCTACTTGCCCTAACTATCTTACTTGTACACTTTAACTGTCATATATTTATTTTGTATTGTTGCTTTGTATTAGTTGTAGCATTTCTTGATTTGGTACGAGATTTTTTTATGGCTTTGCTTTCATGATTCTTTAATCGTTGAGATTCTTGTGAATTGAGTTGTTGAATTAATTACATTTATTGATTTTATTTATGGATCGGGCTACACGTCGCAACGGGTGGAATAAGAGAGGATTGATATTGATATGGTAGGATCGGGTTGCACGCCGCAATGGATTTTATATGTAATTTTGATATGATGAAATAAGGGAAGATTATGAAATTGATTCTGATTATATGGTGGGATCGGGTTGCGCGCCACAACGGATTTTACATGTTATTCTTGATGTTGATATGGTTAAATAAGGGAGGATTGTGTTTGTACGGTGGGATCGGGTTGTGCGCCGCAACAGATTGTGTGTTTTTGTATTAATTGTTGCATTGTGTTTGCTTTCTCCGTTTTCATACGAGATTATGAGGACTGATGTTTCTAGTTTTACTAATTTTGAGGATTGAGTTTATTTTCATAAGTTGACTGCTTTACTTTTACTGTGTTCCCTTTGTCACGACCCAAATTCCCTCTGTATGATGTCGTGATGGCACTTAGTCTCTAAGACTAGGTAAGCCTATCAATGTGGAATAATAATAAATATCTGAAATAAATAAACTACAATTCAAACAATTTCAACTCCCAAAATCCGGTAGAAATAAGTCACAAGCTTCTAAGAATTTATTCTCTATGTCTCTATATATTAAAGTCTAAAGCAAATAAGGAAGACAACATAGTAAGATAGAAGGGGACTCCGGAGTTTGCGGACGCTGGTAGATATACCTCAAAGTCTCCTCGTACAGCTAGTTTACTGATGCCTTGTCTGATAAGATGTACCTGGATCTGCACAAAAAGATGTGCAGAAGCGTAGTATGAGTACACCACAGCGGTACCCAGTAAGTGCCAAGCCTAACCTCAGTAGAGTAGTGACGAGGTCAGGTCAGGCCCTACTAGAGAATAAATAATGACAGGGTAAAATGTTTAACAATATAATAAAATAAAATAACAATAGAAATGAATCAAGTAGTATGTCACATTTAATTACACCAAATAATGACAATTAATATTTCGTGGAAACAAAACAAAATTTCCTTTCAATTTAAAGAAAATCACAACAAATAATCAAAGGCAACTGCGGCCATAAATTAATATCAACAAGGGCACTCCCGAGATACCGCCTCGTAGTCACAAATCATAAATAAATTCATAATATCTCATTTCCTTATCTCACAGCGGGAGCCTTCACAATTTATTTGAAAGAAAATATTTTTTCCGAAATAACATCCCGCGTTTTAGCCATCCTTATCACACCGCATGACTTCTAATAGTTCCCCCTACTAGCCACGCGTATCAAGCCACCCTTATCTCACCGCATGCGTATTAATATCACAATATATCACAATTTACACCTCAAGTTCTCAAATAATTTAACTTGCCAAAATAATTCAGCAACAATATTTTTCCACAATAAAGAGCTCACGGCTCATGCCAAAATAAATCATCAATAATATTTTTCCACAATAAAGAGCTCATGGCTCCATCACAATGAGTACGAAAATCTTACAAAAATATTCAGGAATAAATAATTCAGGAAAATAATATTTCAAAATCTTTAATACGTTGCTTCAATATCAAGTTTAAAAATGTCAAATAATTCATATTAATAATATTTAATTTAAAGAAAATCAACCTTCAAATAATGCACAGAATAAAAGAAACCAAATTTCAACTAAACAGGTAAAACAATTAGCAGGAAAAAGTCAAACAAATTTAAAGTATATATCTCAGATCAATGATGAAGAATATAACAAGATAAAATAATTTAATAAATGCGCAACAATGATCTACACAATTTAAAAATATGATCTTTCACATTTAGCCCGTGTATACACTTGTCACCTCGTATACACGACTTTCAACACATTTCAATAACCACATCAATACCAATCCTAGGGGAAATTCCCCCCATACAAGGTTAGACAAGTCACTTACCTCGACTTGCTCCAATTTAACCAAGTATTATGCTTTTTCCTCGATTTTTCGACTCCGATCGACTCGTATCTAGTCATAATTAATTTGATATAGTCAACAAAAATTATAGGAATCAATTTCATAAGCAAATACTATATTTTTCAATAAAATTCGAAATTAGCTCAAAAATTGCCTCGTGGGGCCCATATCTCGGAATACGGCGAAACTCACAAAATCCGACAACCCATTCAATTACGAGTCCAACCATACCAGTTTCACTCAAATCCGATTCTGTATCGATACCGAAATCTCAAAAATTCGTTTCTATGAGATTTCTAAAAGTTTTTCAAATTTCTATCTCAAAACACTAATTAAATGGTGAAAACAATGATATATTCGTGTATATTGACTAAATCCCAGTTAGAATCACTTACCCCAATGTTTTTCCTCGAAAATATATCAAAATCGCCTCTCCTCAAGCTCCAATTCGTCAAAAATGGCAAATGGGACGAAGTCCCCTGTTTTTATAACTTATAGATTTGTGAGGGAGCCCAATTTTGACAGGGAGTCCGATTTTGACAAGGAGTCCGATTTTGACAGGAAGTCCGATTTTTTACAGGGAGTCCGATTTTGACAGGGGGTTCGATTTTGACAGGGAGCCCGATTTTGACATGGAGTCCGATTTTGACAGGCATTCCGATAGTAAGCACTCTCAACTTCCAACCAAGAGGTTGTGAGTTCGAGTCACCCCAAGAGCAAGGTGGGGAGTTCTTGGAGGGAAGGATGCCGAGGGTCATTTGGAAACAGCCTCTCTACCCCAGGGTAGGGGTAAGGTCTGCGTACACACTACCCTCCCCAGACCCCACTAGTGGGATTATACTGGGTTGTTGTTGTTGTTGTTGTTG
>AWOL01S0012868.1:82705-120926 GCA_000715115.1 Nicotiana otophora | reverse complement strand
GACAAGGTGGGTTGCTCTGATGGTAAGCACCCTCCACTTCCAACCAAGAGGTTGTGAGTTCGAGTCACCCCAAGAGCAAGGTGGGGAGTTCTTGGAGGGAAGGATGCCGAGGGTCATTTGGAAACAGCCTCTCTACCCCAGGATAGGGGTAAGGTCTGCGTACACACTACCCTCCCCAGACCCCACTAGTGGGATTATACTGGGTTGTAATGATGAACCGATTTTGACAGGCAGCCCGATTTTGACAGCATTTCCAGCAACTTTTGCAGCAGCTAAGTCCCACTTTTGATCCGTTAACCATCCGAAACTCACCCGAGGCCCTAGGGACCTCAACCCAATATACTAACAAGTCCTAAAACATCATACGAACTTATTTGAAACCTCAAATCAAATCAAACAACGCTAAAATCACAAATCACATCCCAATTCAAGCTTAATGAAACTCAAGAATTTTCAACTTCTACATTTGATGTCGAAACCTATCAAATCAAGTCCGATTGACCTCAAATTTCGCACAAAAGTCATAAATGACATAACGGAGCTGTGAAAATTTTCAGAACTGGATTCCGACCCCGATATCAAAAAGTCAACTCCCCGGTCAAACTTCCAAACTTAAATTCCTATTTTAGTCATTTCAAGGCTAATTTAACTACGGACTTCCAAACAAAATTTCGATCACGCTCCTAAGTCCAAAATCACCATACAGAGCTGTTGGAATAATCAAAATTCTATTCCGGGGTCGTTTGCACATAATTCGACATCCGGTCACTATTTAAACTTAAACTTTTAATTTTTTATCAAAATTATATATCTCGGGCTAGGGACCTCGGAATTTAATTTCGGGCATACGCCCAAGTCCCAAATCACAATACGGACCTACCGAAACTGTCAAAATACTGATCCGAGTCTGTTTGCTCAAAATGTTGACCAAAGTCAACTCAGTTGAGTTTTACAGCTCTAATTCATATTTTAATCCATTTTTTACCTAAAAACTTTCCAGAAAATTTTACGGACTGCGCACGCAAGTCGAGGAATGATAAATAGTACTTTTCGAGGTCTTAGAACACAGAATTAATTATTAACTTTAAAGATGACATTTTGGGTCATCACACCCTTCTTGTTATCATTATTATACTGCGTAAAGATTATTGTAAGTGACCCACCTTAGTCTCGTCACTTACAGAGTACATAGGGTTGGTTGTACCCATACTACACTTTGTACTTCTTTTGCAGATTTTGGAGTCGGTCCTAGCGACGATTAGTAAATTGCTCGGATTGATTGCGTGACGAAGACTTGAGGTATAACTGTTCGACGTTCGCATCCCTGAAGTCCCCTTCTACCTTATCCTAGCTGTTTATTTCATTTCAGACAGTTTTACTTTCATTCAGACCATTATTTGTATTATTCTAGTCGCTCGTATATTTGTGACACAAGTTCTAAGATTGTATCTAGATATCGCGGTTGTTATGGTTTTCTCACTCTATTTCAGTTTCTTGGTTATTATTTAATTTGAATTGTTAAAAATGACTAAAAACTATTCTAATGTTGGCTTGCCTAGCAAGTGAAATGTTAGGCGTCATCACGATCCCCAGTGTGGGAATCCCGGGTCGTGACACATATACTAATTGGAAGATGGTTCAGCATCTCTATCTCTGCCTCCCTTATGTTCTCCTTGTCTAGTTTTGTAGAACTTCAAAGACGGGGCAAGTGGACAGATAGTCACTCTCAGGGATGTTATTTAAAGATTAGCCAGTACTTATTTTGTCCTGAAATTTTAAACTAAAAATTATCTTCAGGACATTTTTGTCCTGAAAAATTGAACTGAAAAATTAAAATTCAGCACGCACTGACTAATTCCTAAATAGCATCCCTTCAAAATGGCTACCTGGTGTCATTTCTACAACAAACACGCATGTAACATTGAAGTTGTACAGAGAATGTTCTACAAATGCTGTTTTTACAAAATCTATAATGAATTTGCACGAAATGATTCACAAAAGGAGAATGCTCATATCTACATAGATTATACAGCCTCTAATGTTAGATACTTTTCCTGAATATGCAGAAGATAAAAACTGGGAAACTTATCACCAGGAAGCAAGATAACAATTCAAATTCTAGTACATTAGACATTGAAAATTTGGAAGGAATCAACTACAGTATGTAACCTGTCCTTCATCTTCTCCCATCTCCTCTCATTTGCCCCAGTTGTCAATGTATAGAATTTTCCTGCATTAGAATCAACATTCAAATGAAAATGTCAGGTAAACATGTGCAACATTTTGTGAATTCCCAGTTACCAGAAAAAGAATGAGGTTGACAAACAACATTGATTTGAATGCAGAAGTCACAAAACGATAGAAGGGAAAGGGTAGATGCGAGTTATAAGAGTTGTATAAGTTGGAATCATGGAAGCATTACTAGAATATGGACTAACCTTGCATAATGCGGTTGGATTAAACTAGAAAAAACCAAAGGAGTTTAAATTGTCAACTAACTACATGATGTAATCACAAATCATAATACCATCAAATTGATATCAACTGGTACATTCTCATATTTGAAGCAATCATGTTATTGATCAGCGCTTTATTTTTCAAATAGCAACTCTTTTGAGGGAAAGTGAAGTTCAGCAGAAGAAAATCTAATGGCCAGTTTAAGTGTTTCTTATGGTTTTTCTGAGAATGGTAAAGTGGTCTTATGGTAACAACAGAAACATTGATATTACAACTATTTTGGGTTTCGAAAGGGGGGTGGGTGTGGAGGTTGAACTCTCTTCCTGCACTTCTTTCTCTATTATTTCTGATATCACGAATAGAAAGCTACAGATTTTGACTCCCAAGATAGTCAGTGATGTCCCAATATAATTTGCATGATTCTTGATCTTTGAGCGGAAAAGTTAACTAAAGGAAACCGCATCCTCACTGTAGATCAAACCAGCCATGCTATCATCTGAACCTTATTTGCTGAAGCCAAGCCAACATATAGTGATACAAAAATTATGGAGATGAACAAGTATTTGCCATATCGGAAATTCTTGCTGGTTAGCAATATCCTTTTTAAATCAAGTTGCCAGTTAACAAAAATAATCACTGGCATGCCAATTTCTGAGGCTCGTGAATGTATAAATGATATTTAAATTGATGCTTATTTTAAAACCACATTGAAGCAAGTAATTGGCAAGTAGCTAAGTTCTAATCCTGAAAGGCAGAAGATTCGAGACCGTTCTTTCATCAGGCTTGGTCAAGGCGAGCTTGAAATGTTCAAGTAAACAAAAAGTAGAACTTCACACCAAATGAATCACGTCCATTTAACCATAAGTTTCATACCGTTGCCAATGCAGACTGCAGTGAGGCCATGGCGAGTAAAATTCGGGGCTTGTGCAACAAACTCAAATGTGTAATAGGCTTTGCCTTCAACATCGTGCTACAGTATGATCAGAGAAAGATTGTCAAATAACTTCATAGACGTCAAGCAATATTATATAAGCTCATGATGGAAAACACAAACAAAAAATAGAAAACATCCAGACTACAATATGGGACGACACTGAAATTGACAGGCAAAGAGAATTAGGCCAAGTTGCCAAGGCATAATGAGTTTCACCTAGATACCCATTTTTCTTGCATTTCATTTCAGACACTTGAGACACCAAGAATATACTGATTATTTCACAAATCAGATGGTAAGACCATACCAGTTCCTAAGAGGAATCTCTGCACTGTTTAAGTACATCAGATGTAAAAAAGTCAAGCTATGAAATTGTTCACGGCGATGTCAAATTTACATGTGTATCAGATGTAAAAGCTCGTTGCTTCTTTTTTGGTAAGCCAGAAATTATTCCTTCTTTAGTGTAAAACACTCCAGACAACTAGAACGATAGTATCAGCGGAATACTGAGTCTGTCAATATATTTTCCTTTTCTCTTTTGGAAGAAGGGAGTAGACGGTCTTCTGATGAAAGGATGACAGAGGGAATATGAACTTGTTTTTTCATTCAAAGGAAAACTCTAGGTTCTTTCTTTCCATTGGCATCTTTCAAGCATGGAAAGAGAGTGATATGCATGAATAATCCAATGAAACAATTTTTCATCATAGCTACTCCACAGTTTGATATTAAAGTCACAAATTGTTGGCCAAAGGGAGATGGACCGGGGGATACAGGGTAGCAACTTAAAACTTTCCAACTGAAAATTTCTCAATATTATGACAAGTGACTTAACTTTCTTTCGACTAAACCAATCTAAGCTAATAGAAGCTTTGCTAGGAAATCCATGAATACCTCGAAATTATCATAGGAAGAGTGGAAATCATATTGAAGCGGCAACTGAATTTATAGCTGACATGATATAGCACCATGTTAACAGCAGAATATCAAATTGCTAGAAGATGTTTTCGTCCCATACCTAGCCTTTTTTCCTAAAGTAATTGCATATCCAATTTGAAGACAGCACAACAATAAACCGAAAGGAACACATTGACATTCAAAATTTATTCTCGTGAAAAAAGAGGCCACGCCTTGAACATAAGTGGCAATTTTGCATTTCAAAATTTTCTATGGTAAAATATAGTTCCCTTTTAGACTTCTACATCTACGTTACAGAAAGGTCCTTTTTCTGAAACCCAAAGAGTCCTTTGTAGCTAATGTGAATACAGGAACATATGCTACCTCCTGTCAAATTGTTACTATTATTTTTGTTATTATTATTGATAACCGAGAAATCCCTGAGGTCTAGGTGCACACGGTTCGAAACTCGGTGGATAACGGGCCCGGCCCTCACCTGCCAAATTATTGTAAGTAATACATAATCGTCATGAAATTTAACATAAGAAAGAACATTTCCCTGTTTCAAGCAGACACTTTAAGAAAAGCTAATAAAATCATTACACGGGGAACTCGAGAAGCTATTAAAATCTTTTTTTTTTTTTTGGAACTTGAAAAGCTATTAAAATCTTCTAGCTAGTATTGATGTTTCTTCTAATATAGATAGCATTATGCAAATTAATGATTTCCCTTCTTGTTTCAAGTTCATAGAAAATTTTAACATATACCGGTGACATGGTGACTGAAACTGGACTGTGTGCTATGATAAACAACGGTTTACTAACATGATCCAAATGGATGTAGTTGCCCAAATTTAACTTGAGCCATGCAGAAAGCTAGTTCACTAGCAAACTTGCTTCTTCTAATGATAAACACAGTGCCAATGGGCCAAAACATCAAAACATGTCAACCAGATAAATTTAATCCTGAGACGAAGTTTGACATTGACATTTACACATCAAACATTTCAAGGCTCTGATGGGCTAGTTGAACAACAACAGCAATAGCATGACGAACACTCTAAGATCAAGGTATTAAAAAAAAAACTTTTAGTGGAAGGGAACTAGAAAACACAGACCTCTGATGCTTCAATCAGTTTTGTCTTTTGAGAAGGTGATGATAAAAACTTTTTTATTAAAGTTTCAGCAACCTGCAATATGAATATTTGCTGATGAGAAAATGTTGGAATGACGGCTCAAAAATCAAAAGCCAATACACGATCCATAAAATTCTAACTACACTGAAAACCCAGATAACTAAAAAGACAGTACATAGAAAACCAGCAAAACAGGAAACTTTTGCAGGGAAATTTAGCCTGTTTTCTCATAAATACCATAGAAAATAATTTAGAATTTCCTACAAACCTGCTGTGGTGAACCAAAATCACGAATATCTTGTTTGCTGGTGGGTATCACATTTACACTAACGCTTTCTAGTGGTTCAATAACATCTTTGAAAACCTTATCTTGACCTTCGACCACTACTTCCTGGATCAGGAGAAAAGGGGAAAAATGAAAAAGAAGAAGAAGATGAACAAGCAAAGAGTAAATAAACCAAAAATAAAAATAATCTACAAGGTAATAGTGAAATTATGAGAAATACAAAGTGGCTAAGGACTAGAAAATTCTAACTGCAGATGTTTTTGAAAAATAATTTGTATTAGATGCGATGAAACAGAAATTTGGTGGAAAAAACTAAGAGGGGAAATATAGGCCTTATGTCTTTGAGATAAGAAGAATAAAACTGAGATAGGCCTCACTTCTTTGAGATAAGAAACATAAAACTGAGGGTTAAGGTCCTAAGCTAATTGGGGAAAGGGGCTCCTTTAATTCCCTTGAAGGATAGCTAAAATTCCAGAAGGAAATTAAATGAAATAGATATGCAGAATTGCTAAATCCACAGAAGTGGCTCCAGAACACGAGTTTTCCCAGCAACTTTTTGTGCAACTAAAAGACAGAAAGCAAAAGAAAGTTGCAAAACATAAAGTAACAGACAATTGTTATCAAAATAGGGAATGGACCTGCCACCCAAAAGGATAGACGAAATTGTATCCGTCTTTCTTGTCTGTGACGGGCAGAAATCCCTTCTTAGATTCTGCAGCAACTGAACCATATCAAAGGGTGTACTCTTAGGATATCAGCCATTGAAATTTCAAGAAGCAGTAAAGTGCATGGAAGATAATTGTTTTTGATAACTTCGCAATTCCAGTTTTTAGGAAAACACTAATACAGCAGGGATATATTGGGAAATGAAACTGAAGTGATTTAACAAGTAAGGACATTTAAGTACATTGCAAGAAGATTTTTACATGATGTTGGTGTCTGATAAGACATTAGCAACAAAGGGGCAATTGTTGATCCCATGGCAAGAAATTGACGTCTTCCAGGTCTATCTGTAAGGAAAACAACAAATAAAAAGGATATGATTAACCACTTTACTTTTGGTGCTAAAAGGTCTATCAAAATAGGACAAGCAGGTTTACTATTCTGCATGTAGATCAATATAATAAGCAAATAGCCTATTCTGAAATTATTGGGTATGTAGGATGACTCTTTAAGCTCAAAGACCATAAACCCCAGGAGTCCAACTAGCAAACTCTCACTTCAACAGATTGAACTGGATGATTTCACCATCTTATATATGGTAGAGATGACACTATTGGAATAACTCACCCATGCATTGGGCAGCATAGAGAGTATACACTCAAGTTAATGTAAAAACAGCAAATGAGATCACATGCAATACATCAAGTAGCTTAAACTGTCTAACTGGTGTAGTCCTCTCAATTTTCACGTCAAAAAGTTGGCTGTGAGTAATATCAATGAGATTAATTCTAAAGCAAAATAATTGGGAGAAGAAAATATAGGGGGGAGTGAAAATCATTGAACTTATAATGATGCTTGAAAATCTCAAATGCTCCTGAAGTTTGAAACATTGCTCGTCATGAGCCAAAGACCCCCATCTGAATTTGGGTTGCCTCATGCCTGACAAATAGATGGCAACTGACAGTAAACCGACTACACCACTTCATTAGACTTCTTTCAGATCATGTTAGGGTAGTTTACCTTGGCAAGAGGAAATTGAAACTTCAGACACTTGTTCTGATCTGATAAAGCCGGGACCTCTTCCGTTGGGGCTGTTCCTAAACAATCCTTGCTGATGCATCAAAGCCACTTTTATAAATGAAGAGGAACTTCAAAACAACGGGTATATGGTCACAGTCGGTTAAGAAGGATGACGGTCGAACCTGAGGGGATGCATTTAACATATATGCATAATGTACTGATGGAAACTTCTGCAAAGACACCATCTCTTCAAGCAGTAACCCAGACCTGCAAAGTTTTAAATTCAGATATGTATGAGAAAAATCTAAGCCAGTCAATGTTATTACAACTAGGTGACCGCATCTTCATGAATTCAGTCATGTAATTAAGGATATTGCTCTTGTGAGTTTATACATGCTTATTAAGTATGAATCAGTCCAGATATAGACAAACGACAAACATGAACGACGTAAAAGGTACAAAAAGGTTCTACTACATAGGCAACTAAAAATTCAAGATTTTCAATTTGATCAAGGATATATGAGGTCGAAAAGGTTCTATCAGTCAATCACGCTTCAATTCCAGGTCAGTATTTAGAGGATTCAGCATTAATAGATCGTTCTTAGGCTAAATGCCAAATAATGACAAATCCTTTACCCAGTCTTTGGACTGGCTATGCTTTGCAACCACATAGCTGGTAGTCAGCAAAATGGTCAGGGGCAGAGCCAGAAGCCCGGCTATGGGTTCCAGCAAACACAGTAGCTCGCTCAACAGTGTATTTGTGTTAAATAAATATTAAATTTAGAACTCAGTTATTAGGATTTAAAGTAGTCGTTCTAAAATCCAAACCCATAAAATTGAAATCTTAGCTCCGCCTCTGAAAAAGGAAAAGGTTATACTACACTTGAATTTGTTATGCTTCAAACATTAGTACTTATACTTCTTACAAGTGTGACATGCCAACCAGGTACGCATTCCTAGTGTCTGTAACATTACAGTAAACAACTTTTCTCCAGCTCACACTGTAATGTTAACACAGGGGTGCTGGAAGATTGCCAGAAAAGAAAGAGAAAGCATGAAAATCCTGACAATTAATAGGACATCTAGAGCAGTTACTAAAGAGGGAATTCGAACTACAAATTCCAAATTGTTACTCCTATGTCTCTAGAGGTAAAATTATGGTTAAAAGAGAGAGAGAACAGAGAATGTGAGGAATATAGAAAAGAGAGTGACGTTAAACTTATTCTGAAATTACCTAAGGAGTTGCCGGCGGTGAAGTTCCGACGAAGGAGTGACTTTGCCACGCGCTCAGAGGAAGAAAGCAGTTATTCTTAATCTTCACCACAGTTTTAGTGGGGAGCTTCTAAAACCACATCATCCTATATCTTCTTCCCTCTCAATATCCACATCCATTACATAAAGAGAAAAGACCAAATTGACACTTTGCAAAATAAACTGGAATATTCTTAAGAAATAAGAAATATATATTTTTAGTTTCTCCTAAAAATAATAGTTATATATATATGTGTGTGTATTGTATACAAAAAATAACCTTATTTTGTATATATTTTTTTCGCTAACGAATGTAATTAGTTTTAGTTGACTGACCAATACAATCAAACCTCTCTATAACAACCTTGTTTGTTTCGATTTTTTTTGCTGCTATAGTTAAGTGCTGTTATAAAAAATATATATTATAACATAACAGAATAATGGGTTCCAAGAAAACTTGACTTTTATAGTGAATGGTTGTTATATAGGGATGATGTTATAGAGAGGTGTGACTTTATTGTATTGTGTCCAATATTCTTCCTAATTCGACCCTTTACCTCAAATGGGGGCGTCCATAATTCCATTAAAATTTCACATTCATTAGATAAAAAATTATAATTGTTCAATTTTGATAATTAATTATGCGTGTTCAAGCCCGAAAAAAGAAGGTTAGTGTATGTTGACATTCCATATAAAACTAATTAATTCATGATAAATTTTAATTATGATAATTTAATAGTTCATTTTTTTAAAATCTTTTGACAGATTTTTAAGCGGTATACTGAGTACTGACTATGTTTCTTTTTTCATCCAATTGTTAGCATTATGTCGTAATTCTTTGTCATGCTGTGATTTTGCTTTTATTGAGCCGAGGATCTATCGAAAATAACTTTTCTATATTCATAAGGTAGGGATAAGTTCTGCATACATTTTACCCTCCTCATACTCTACTTGTGAGAATGCGCGTTATTGTTACCCTCCCGAATTGAATATTGGTTCACATCAAGTCTTTGTAACTTCTTGTTAATTTCGCATATCATGAATAAATGCATGTTTCTGAATTCTAATAGGGATTCCAATTTTGATTTCACGAAACTTTTGGTGTTTATTTTGTTGATTCAATATAGTCCTCAGATGAGACTTGCCATCATTTCTGTTTTTGCCTAAGAAATATTCTGCGAAAGATGAATAGTGAGTTAAAATCTTTTACTGATGAATAAATCCAAAATTACTAGTGACTACATTAATTGGTATTTGCCACTAGTCTAATTGAATCGTAGCATTTTAAAAAAAAAAATATATTGTGGACCTGTATAGGTACAATTAAACTATTAATACTTGTTTTGTCTTGTAGAACTGAATACAATCTTGAAATGCTAAAGAAAATATCTTTCCAGACTAATTCTCTCTATTTATCTTCCATTTCGAATCTCACTTTCCAACCACAAATATCAATCGAAAATATATCTAATACTGCAGTAAAAATATAGATTTTTGAGTACTATCAATTTGATAATCTGAAACAGATATAGCCAAAGGGGTTTACAGGAAAGAATCCATATAGTTGGTATAAGTAGTTACAGTGATCAAGGCCACAAGGTTGGTCTAGCTGTATGGCCTCCATACAACTAATTATCATACCGTCTCAGTCCACTTTTAGTTGTCCACTTTGTACTTTTTACGTCCCTTAAGAAATAATAATTGTAATATGTATTTTACCTTACAACCCATAATGATAGCATTTCAAAGAGTCTTGAAAAATAATTTTGGAAATGAGTAATTAATAATAAGAGTAAAACAAGAAAAAACAATTATCTTTCTCTTGATTTGTTAAAATTGACAAGTTAAAATTGACAAGTAAAAGTCAACGGAGGAAGTAATTTTTTGTATTTGTAGGTGACAAATACAGAACAATAGTCATCTATGTGAAAAGGAGTCATTTTAAAGCTATATTGCTTTCAAATTATATATAAAATATACTCCTAATTTCAATCTCAAAGGTGCTCATTTTGACAAGCATCAAATAAAACATCTAATTTTGAAACAGGAGAAATATCCATTGGGAGGAGAAAATATTCCAGTTTCCCACTGTAACAAGAGAAACATGAAATATCCTAGAAACAGTAAAAGTTTGCTACTGAACATCTCAAAAGGATAATCAAGCCTGTGTCCAGATAGTGTAGAACTGTAAATGAAAAACTGGGGAATTTGGATTATCAGCAAATGACCCTTATCAAGATAGAGGAGATTAGCCGTCATGCCTGCCCATTCGACCAACCTGAAAGCTAGCTTATAGCTCCTCGCCTCTTCGTTTTTACTTTCCTTCGCCATCAGAGAGGAAAAGAATCTGAGGCAGAGAGAGGGGTTAAGACAAAGCAAAAATCACTTCCATCCACTTAGCTGACGGCATGGTGAGAAAACAAAAGGGGTTGCTCGGTTGACCTTCCTACGATGAATACCTCTTTTCTCTTCTCTCGAGTATACAACAAACAAGTGGGGTGAGAGTTTCTTACAGAAAGCTTATTAAATTACACTGGCGTATATATCTCTGGCTTTGCTACACACCACTGGCTGATGAGTGGCACTAAAGTACCTCCTTCCAGTACCGAATGGATCGGTCCATTCCACAGGACACAAATGCAGCTTCTACCGGGGAATGCTCAAGCCAACGAGGTGCACCAACATGGTTGGAGGGCCACCTAGCCACTTTTTCTGCTGTCAGAGCATCCCATGCAACAATCTGTGACCAACATCATAATTAATCTCCATAACGTTACCTGCATAAGTATTGAAGGAAGCTATACTTTACCTCATTCAGAGATTCATCAATTGATAATACAAATTCTTCTGTATCATTGAAAATAGCCTGCATTAAAAGGCATTATTCAGCTGTCAAATGTCAACAAGAATGTGAGGCAAAACGTTCTCATAAAAGTGGGAATAACAGAGCTCCTTTTCTCTTCGGAATAAAGAAAAGCTCAGTCCAAACAAAAGAAGAAAATAGAAAAGGAAACACCACAAGTGATGCATATATAAAATATAGCCTAACTAAAGAAGACGAGCATGAGATACAGGAAATCCACTATAGAAGAATTTTACAAGCATCCTCTCTGACAATCACATCTCAAAAATCACCAGAACTTCCAACAAGAAATTGACATAATTCCTGGTTGGTACATCTATTGTAAAATACGGAGTATCTTTTACTTTCCATGTGATAGTTGAACGCAAAATTTAGACCGGCCTAATGAAGTGACATGGATAATGAAGATTCATATAGCTGACCCCAAGTAGCTTGGGAAGAGGCGTTATTGTAGTTATAATTTCCATGTATTAGCTGCTATTTTTAAAATGCAATTCCATGGTAATCATGATAGCTGCAGCATATTCAACAAGCAGTTTGAAACCATGGAGGCACAAGAATGATAAACTAAAGGCAGCATTCTTGGCATATGCTGCCATGTATTGCATATTAATTAATGACAAGCAGTGGACAGTTCATAATATGCAACTTTGCTATAAATGAAATAAATAACTGTAACATGAAATATAGCAAGCAGTATGAGCCTGACATACCTGACAGCGCAACTGTGTATGTGTAGCTCCAAGATATTGTTTGACCAATCTTCCTGTGCTAACTTCCCAAAGCTTCACCGAAGAGTCTTTTCCACATGAGAGGATATACCTAGGAAACATTTGAAATAAACAAGCTTGAGAAGGCATCTTAAGCCCTATAAATTATCAAGAATTTCTCATAGAACGTAAATCAAGTTCCACGTGGAAACTAAAAAATGAAGCTCTATGTCAAGTAGGGTCACGAATGATGCTACATTAAAATTTGAAAGAAAAGATCAACAACATTTTTATGGTTAAGTGCATGAGCAGTATACAAGATAAACTCAGTTATCAAGCAGGATATATAATGCTGCAACTTCTTTGTGACAAAACAGGAAGAGGAGATTCTCATAGGCAACTTCTTTTCACAAGTTTCCCACCCTCTAGACCATGAAAAGGCAAAAAATCCCCCTATTCATTTCTAGACAGTGGTTCAACAGGAATAAACCTCTTGTTCTCTTTTCTTTCTTTGTGCCTTTTTTCTTTTTCTCTTTTTCTTTTCCCGTTGAAGAAAAGAATCCTGGTTCAAGCTTGTAAGCTGTAACCACAAGGGATCCCTAACCTTTCATCCTTTGTAAAATTTGCACCTATGGCCTCTGCTGCTCCATGTGCACTATCAATGGATCGCGCACAGCTAGCAGTTACCCCATCCCATAACCGAATAGCACCATCTTTGGATGCAGTAACATACATTCCACCAGTAGATGAATACCTAACCTGTAAGGAAATATAATGGTAAACAAATAATCCTCTGATCAAAGCATCTATATACACGAATTTACCTGATTAATAGCACCATTGGCACCCATCTCTTGGAAATTTGTTGGCAGGTAGCATTTGAAAGTGTTAATATCATATAGGTGGGGAATTAGATGATCAGTTCCTGTAACAATCAACATTATTTGAGAACTTTAGCCGATAGGCAAGGTGCAAATCGTACTCATTACTGCTGCCGCTTCATCTGAACGAGTTGGCAGTAAATATAGTGGGTAATATAGGAAGTTAGACAATCTTTTTTTATCAGATAGAAAGTTAGACAATCTTACGAGTACAGAATCAAATAATTGGTTATCTAACCAATTTCAACTTTATTAGATGCCAGTTCCAAGAAAGCTTGGCCGTCTGACATGGTGGGAATTGTCACTAACAGTTTTTGTACTTCATATCAACAAGTTACGACACCTAATTATATATATATCTGCTCTTGGTTGAAGTTAAGATCAATAGCTGCCTATCCAGAGCTCTATTTTTTTTTGATAAGGTAAATTGTATTAATCAAAAGGGAGAGAACTCCCGTATACATGAAGTATACCCAAGACGTAGAGAATTTACATCAGAACATGATTCTCTACAAAAGACGCCCAATCTTCTATACAAGTAGGGGTTAAATGAGTACACCAAAAAGCGATCAAAGATAAAAGACTATTCTTAAGATGTGAAAAAGGAGACTCAATCTCCTCAAAAGCTCTCCTATTTCTCTCCCCCCATACTACCCACATGAGAGCTAACGGGACGCACTTCCACGCCTTTTGCTTTCTTCTTCTACGAAAACCGCCCCAGCTATGTAACATTTCCTTTACAGTGCTTGGCATCACCCATTGAACACCAAAGAGATTCAGGATTGCCCTCCACAAAGCAGAGGACACAGGGCAATGCAACATAAGGTGATCAACTTCTTTCTCTGAGCTTTTACACATGTAGCACCAACTAACAAGTGTAATTCTCCTCTTTCGGAGATTTTCAGCAGTCAAGATCACTCCCCTTGCCGCTAGCCATGCAAAAAAGCACACCTTCGTGGGCGCCCTAGGGATCCAAATCGAGGAGTATGGAAAAGTGATCTCCTCTCTCACCAACATACTCTGGTAAAAGGACTTTACGGTGAACAAACCATCGCCACGCAAGCCCCATCTCCAAGAGTCGCAGGATGGCTGCAGCCTGTCTTGCCCGTATAGCTGTGCCAACAAAACTTGGAGCTCCGCAATCTCCCAATCTTGCATGTTCCTCCTGAATGAGAGGTCCCATACTACCCCCTTCGTGCTCATTGCGAATCTGTTGGACCATCAGTTCCTTCTGGTTTGAAACTCTGAAGACGTGGGGGAAGGAGACCCTCAGAGTATCCTCTCCACACCACGTATGATTCCAAAAGCTGATTCTCCTTCCATCTCCCACCCTATATGTGATGTTGCCACTGAATGCTTCCCAATTCTTCATGATGCTCCTCCACATGCCACACCCGAAAGGTGTTGTGATCGCCTTGGTCCTCCAACCCCCTCCCGTTGAATCGTACTTTTCTACTATGATCTCCCTCCATAGAGCATGCTCTTCTACCCCGAATCTCCACAGCCACTTTCCCATTAAAGCTCTGTTAAATATCCTAAGATCTTTCACTCCAAGTCCACCCCACTTCTTTGGGGAAGTGACTGTCTGCCAGTTCACTAGATGAAACTTTCTAGTTCCATCAGCCGCATCCCACAGAAAGTTCCTTTGAAGTCGCTCCAATTTTTCTGTGATGCTCACCGGTGCTTGCAACAGTGATAAGTAATAGGTGGGCATACTCGATAAAGTGCTTTTGATAAGCACTTCCTTACCTTCTTTTGACAAATACTGTTTCTGCCACTCTACTAATCTTTTTTCAACCCGCTCGATCACTGGATTCCAAATTGTAGTATCCTTATATGAAGCGCCCAAAGAGAGGCCCAGGTAAGTAGTGGGAAGGGAGCCCACCTTGCATCTGAGAACACCAGACAAGGCATCAAAATTAGTAACCTCACCTACCGGAAAAATATCACACTTGCCGATGTTGATTTTGAGTCCTGATACTAACTGAAACCACTGCAGGACCTGCCTCAGGTAGGTCAACTAATCCATATCGGCATCACAGAAAATCAGTGTGTCATCCGCAAAAAGCACATGTGAGACTCGTCGGGCACTGAGCACCCCAATCGGAGCTGAGAATCCTCTCAAAGAAACCTCCGCTCGCCGCACGATCCATCATTTTGCTCAGAGCATCCATCACTAGACTGAATAACATGGGGGATAGGGGGTCACCTTGCCTGAGACCCCTGGAGCTGCCAAAGAAACCACACGGGCTACCATTAACCAGGACAGAGAATCTGATTGAGGAAATGCAGAACTTTATCCATCCCCTCCATCTTTCCCCAAATCCCATCCGCATCATAATGAAGTCCAGGAACTCCCAATTGACATAGTCGAAAGCCTTCTCAAGCTCTATTTCTCCTTAAGATTTAGAAACCAACATCATCTGTTGATTCAATCAACCAGGCATCACATCATAGATATAAGGCTTTCTTTTCTGACTGCCTTAGCTTTTGGTGTAATTTTCATTTAGTAGATGATACTTTGAATATCATCGGCTCCGTACATTTGCAACAGGGACGGCCTTACTCCTTTTGTTACTCACAGCACTCCCTTAGAATTGAATATGTGAATAGTTCAAAGTTACTTTTTTTAGTAAGCAGGGAATAATAACAAAAGTTACTTTACCTAAAAGCCATTCCAAAATCTAGTTAGAAGTAACTGTACAGAGAGGATTAGCACATCGACAAAGAAAATATTGATCACCAATACCAGAAAGATGGGCAAAAAGATTTTTACACTTTATACCACACACATGCGCATTGCTTGTTTTGTTCTGGTAGCAACCTGTACAAGTATGCCTTCTCTACTTTCCAATTTTAGGACAAAAAATAGCATATAATTTTCAGGGATATAAGTTGTCTGACATAGCACCATTAAATCAGCTTTAGGTTCACCAAATAGTACAAAGCAATCCACAATCCAGTAGCTAACTAAAAAGAAATGCACTTGCCTGCCAGAAGAAAGTCTCCGGAAGGATGAAATGACACCGACCTTACATTATGTGTATCCTGTTAAAACATACAACAAAAATTGAATAGCATAGCCAGTATATTTTTCTCTAAAACAAGTCCAAGATTAATGTTTGGTTTGAAAATTTAAAAGACATTTGAGTGACCTGAATCACTCTAAATGCTCTCTTTGCCACCGTTTTTGAAAAATCAAAGAACCTGAAAACAGTCAAAGAAAAGGAAAAAAGAAGAGAGTATTTAGTTCATATTCCAATGACAAGCAAATTATGCAATTTCACAGTTAAATAATATATCATACTTGATGGTGCGATCTTTTGCTCCAGATATGAGTACTGTATTTTGCGGATGAAAATCCAAGTCATTTATTGGCTGCAGTTATGTATAAGTATTGGATAAGAAATAGGATAAACCCTGAGATAGTCACACCTCAGAAACTGAGATTCATATGAATAGAGAGGAAACAGGTGCCATCAATATCTAAAGGTAATATCCTGCACAACACCATGTTGCCAAATCCAAGTTGACAATAAACTTAAATAAGGATGCTACTTTTTATTTCTTTTCAGCATTTTAATGGAGGCAGAGGCTACTTGCAAAACATCGTACAAAAAAATCCAGTTAACTTAATTTTGTATAAAAGCAATCCAGTAATTTTCTTACTTAAATAGTTGATAAAATTAGATCTTATGAACCAATGTTCAAAATAACTAAACTAAAAATATTAACATCAAATGACAATAGAATCAAGAAATGCAAGTATCACAATCAAGATCTTACTTGTTGATGGTCATAAAAAGTCCGTACAACCGGCCTCACTGGGCCATCCCTAGCATCTGGCTGCATCATTTGCTTAACTTTTGAAATCTGCATAAGGTAACCCGTGAGTTGTAGAAGTAAAAGAATGGAAATTGGAGTGTTATAGAAAAGATACACACCTCAAACAGTTTAATAGATGTGTCCGCACTTCCAGTAGCAAGAAATCTTCCATCTGGACTAAATCTGGCACACCTGGCTACATTCTAAAAGAAAATTCTTTTCTTAGAAATTGATTCTGGAAATCAGCAATTGAAACAAAGATGAGAGCTCAAACAACCTACAGTTTTGTTTAAGATACAACCTTGTGCTCAGAAACGTGTCGTGATTCATGCTTTGGGATAATCTTTGACGAGCCTTTTGTATCGTTCACACTACTGTTCAGAAGGAGAATTGAATTATCAGCTCCATCAAATGACAATCTCAACATCATTCATAAGTTTGTTAATACTCAAGAAAGAAGAAGTATTTATATACAGAGATTCAGATAGAGCCAGGAAATGGGCTTTTTATGATTCACACAACATATTAATATATGGTGAATCATGAAACCTGAAATGTGAGCCCACTCTGTAAATCTAGAGACATTCTTCTTAGGGTCAATGAATAAGAGATGCATTTTGGTGGCTCACTATAATTTATAAGCCACATGCCTCACTAAATCTTTTGGTGAACAGATCCAAAAGGATTCTGAACTGCTACTACAAGGCTTATGAAGGATCAAACTTACACAAAAGAGTCTATGATTGACATAACCTAATGATAATATATGGTGAATCATGAAACCTGAAATGTGAGCCCACTCTGTAAATCTAGAGACATTCTTCTTAGGGTCAATGAATAAGAGATGCATTTTGGTGGCTCACTATAATTTATAAGCCACATGCCTCACTAAATCTTTTGGTGAACAGATCCAAAAGGATTCTGAACTGCTACTACAAGGCTTATGAAGGATCAAACTTACACAAAAGAGTCTATGATTGACATAACCTAATGATAATATATGGTGAATCATGAAACCTGAAATGTGAGCCCACTCTGTAAATCTAGAGACATTCTTCTTTAGGGTCAATGAATAAGAGATGCATTTTGGTGGCTCACTATAATTTATAAGCCACATGCCTCACTAAATCTTTTGGTGAACAGATCCAAAAGGATTCTGAACTGCTACTACAAGGCTTATGAAGGATCAAACTTACACAAAAGAGTCTATGATTGACATAACCTAATGATAATATATGGTGAATCATGAAACCTGAAATGTGAGCCCACTCTGTAAATCTAGAGACATTCTTCTTAGGGTCAATGAATAAGAGATGCATTTTGGTGGCTCACTATAATTTATAAGCCACATGCCTCACTAAATCTTTTGGTGAACAGATCCAAAAGGATTCTGAACTGCTACTACAAGGCTTATGAAGGATCAAACTTACACAAAAGAGTCTATGATTGACATAACCTAATGATAATATATGGTGAATCATGAAACCTGAAATGTGAGCCCACTCTGTAAATCTAGAGACATTCTTCTTAGGGTCAATGAATAAGAGATGCATTTTGGTGGCTCACTATAATTTATAAGCCACATGCCTCACTAAATCTTTTGGTGAACAGATCCAAAAGGATTCTGAACTGCTACTACAAGGCTTATGAAGGATCAAACTTACACAAAAGAGTCTATGATTGACATAACCTAATGATAATATATGGTGAATCATGAAACCTGAAATGTGAGCCCACTCTGTAAATCTAGAGACATTCTTCTTAGGGTCAATGAATAAGAGATGCATTTTGGTGGCTCACTATAATTTATAAGCCACATGCCTCACTAAATCTTTTGGTGAACAGATCCAAAAGGATTCTGAACTGCTACTACAAGGCTTATGAAGGATCAAACTTACACAAAAGAGTCTATGATTGACATAACCTAATGATAATATATGGTGAATCATGAAACCTGAAATGTGAGCCCACTCTGTAAATCTAGAGACATTCTTCTTAGGGTCAATGAATAAGAGATGCATTTTGGTGGCTCACTATAATTTATAAGCCACATGCCTCACTAAATCTTTTGGCGAACAGATCCAAAAGGATTCTGAACTGCTACTACAAGGCTTATGAAGGATCAAACTTACACAAAAGAGTCTATGATTGACATAACCTAATGATAAAATCAAAGCTGTTACAGCGTAGAAGTGCCCTCATACATAAATTCCAAATGGAAACTAGTTATTTTACGAAATGAAAGTTATCATCATAGCACGTGGAGCCGGCTGCTAATCAGTTTTTGAAAGATGTAATTAATGAAAGGAAAAGGAAAAGAAATATTCAATTGGACAGACTAGTTTTTCCATAGATGATTACAGGTAAACATCCCACATTAGTTATTACTCTTCATTACAAAAATTAATATTCAAATATCCAAAGCATTTCCCACAATCAACAGATAATCCCCTCCATTCTACTCAGTGGACATTGTCAACTGCATACACCAGCGTGGCACAAGGATTTTTAGAGTTTTCGTCAACCGACAAAGCATTAATTGCACTTTAACACTCAACTTACAAAAGTAAACTTTTACACCCTTCAGGTTGATAAGAAAATAGCGCGATTTAGGGAGATAGAGTACCTGAAATCAACAGAAGCAGTGCGAGGGGCTGGGATTGAGCCATATCCCGTAGTTATGACTGGATCAAAAGGTGCAACTGTCGAAACTCCTCTCAGCGTCTCATCTTTCTCCACTGCAAGGCCCTGTTAACGGCTTAGAGCGATAAAGAAGCTTTTCTATATCTATTCTCCTACCCCATGTTGAACAACTTAAAATTAGTGAAAGCATAATAATAGCAAACCTTACCAACCGATACAAACCTTTGCAACCAATTCAAGTAGCTTTTTTGTAGGAGCTTCAACATTCATTGGTGTCATTGTGGCTGAAGCTACTGCACTTGCAGCCTGTAATACATGCATAGCAGAATTCGTCACAAACTCTACTTAACTTGGCCTTGTTATGTAGCGTTTTCTATTCAAAACAAAAGACACAGTGATGTTCTCAATTTTGCTATTTGAATCCCATCATAGTGTAAGATCATGCAGTTAACCCAGGAAAAGATGACTGCTTTCGAATAACCTCTCACTTGCAGCTGACATGTTACTACAATATTTCATGGAATGTTTCCATATCACATATAAGAGACAGCAAGAAACATCCAGCAAAATAACCAAAGAAAACATATGTTGGCCTTGACAAAGAAAGTTTGAGGCCAAAATATTGTGGAGTAGGAATTGACTCAATTCAACTTCAAATTCTCCTTCTAATTCATCTTCTTCGGTGGATTTAAGTTTATCTCTGAGGTCCATTAAGGGTTCGACTAGTAGCACTCTGTCGGGTGCCAATTCGGGTGATAACACTAGCACTCAAGTTTTGAGTGTGCGAACTCTAAAATTTGTTAAATTCTGTAGCAAGGAGGCTAATCTAGAAATAGGAGACACCCTCTTAAATGAAACCGGAAAAAAAAAAAATTGGGGATTGAACCGCCAAAATGTCAGATCTCCGGTATCGTTAGCAAACATGACCACTTGTTCATTCCCACGAAATATTAACAAGACTTAGCAATTCTGTTCAAAAAGAAATTATGTTATGGTCTAAGAGGTACGATAAACATGCTAGCGGTGAACATTGTGGGGGATATGACATCAGAGCATGAATAGAGGCCAAATAAAGAAGCACTTCCCTAAGCTACGCAGCCTTCATAGTTCATATGTAGAAGCTCTACTCCGGTAAGTCCAGAACTAGATACAATTGCACGGAGGCAATGGGTAATGTAGTATTTGAGGCATGGTTTAAAGACACTTTCATCTGAAAGACCATAATTGTTAGTACATTCAAGTTGCCCCTTGTTATGTATCTAATTGTTGGTAGTCACCAATGTCTCAAGTGAACTGAGTCACTCAATCACCTGATAATATTGAACCTCCTATGCCCTAGTGATACCTTTGTTAACTTTCTAAATGAAAAAGGATCATGAGCACAAATCTTCAATCCCCCCACCCACCCGCACAAAAGAAGGAATATGTTCTTAGTGGCACCAAAAAACAAAAAGAAAAGCAGAAAATAAAGAAAGCAAAAATAAAAATAATGAAACTATCCATTCAATGTTTGATCACTCCAATCTCTTCCAAATGATGGTAATACGAATAAATCTCAAATAAAGCAGATCTATATGTACACAACAAATTCATGAATGCATACATCACCTCAAGAGAAATAATCCTCTTGTTTCTTCTCTACCCTTTCCCTCACCATTTCCTCCTTTCTTCCAAAGATGCAACACTCAATCGTCTTTCTTGGCAATCAATCAAATAGCTTTCTTAACCGAAACAACTATAAACAGAAAATCACTCCCTCTAGGCTATGTTTGATGCCAGGGCCTTGTTTTGCACTATCAAAAAAAAAAGGGCAGCCTGGTGTACTAAGCTCCCGCTATGCGCGGGGTATGGGGAAGGGCCGTACCACAAGTGTCTATTGTACGTAGTCTTACCCTACATTTCTGCAAGAGGTTGTTTCCACGGCTCGAAACCATGACTTACTGGTCACATGGCAGCAACTTTACCAGTTACGCCAAGGCTCCCTTCACCTTGTTTACACTATCATTAAATTTAATTCAAGGGCTAACTGGAACTTCCTTGTTCTTAATATTCCCTAACTTGATACTCCTACAAATAAAGCCTAATCTCTCACACAATCTTATAAGCTGCTCGTTCATCGGTCTAACAAACAATAGCTCCGACAGTGCAACATAATGACTCCCGAAGGTCTCGCGTGATCAAACATTCATATGACAGATTAACTAAGCACTAGTTGCATGTGGTAATTTTACACTCACACACAAACACAAACACACACACACGTGTGTGTATGTGTGTGTGTGCCTCAATAACAAGCTAGCTGAGATGTCTATATGAGTCCTACTAGTACTGTTTATCATAATTGATCATAGTTTGACTATCTTTTATGCGGTAATCAACTCCTACCCAAAAAAGGTTACTTAAGTAGTTTGTAAAGGTAAAATATATGTATAAAACCAAAGAATTGAGGTAAGAGTACCTGATTGAGATTATTATCGCGAAGATGAGCGACAATGAGAGAATTAACATGACGGTACAATTTCCCATCTTGCAGTGTTTGCTCCAAGCTATTATTGCTCTCCATTTTAACTAATAAACTATACCCCCAGAATCTTAATTGATTCACAAATTTGTCTTTGCAGTTTTCCCCTATTCTTTAAGCTCGTGTAGATTTTGAAACTTCTCCTATTAGATTCTTGCGAACAGCTGAAACTCAGGTACTATGAACTTCTGAACTCTACCGCCGCCATTTTAGTACATTTTCCCGACACCAAAATGTTTCTTTGTAAACCAATTTCGATTTGCTTTAGAAATTAATTTAAAAACAAGTTAATTTTAGGTTTGTTTTGCATCATTAAAAAAAAAAAGAAATAATTGGGGTCATTTGCTAAATTTGCTTAGTTAATAATTGGGGTCAAATTTATTTCTCTCGCTATAAAAGTAGTTTAAATTTATCCTTATTGGCTAAGAGCCCGTTTGAATTAGCTCATTGTAAACGGTTGATAAGCTTAAAGTGTTGAAAAATATTTTTAAGGGCTAAAACTGATTTTTTAAATAAGTATTTACGTGTTTGGATAAAAGTGCTGAAACTGGTAACAAGCAGTTGATGTCGTTGGTAAAAAAGTGCTGATAAATTATTTTTTATTAAAAAGACTAAAATACCCTTTAAAACTTTACAAAAGATTATAAATTAAAACGTTTCTTTGTAATGAAAAGGGGAAACAACAATATGGGATGAAGAGAACGTTAGAAAATTATTTTGGAAAAAGTATTTAGTGAATTACAAAATATTATTAAGGATAAACTAGTAAAAGTCTTGGTCAAACAAAAAGTACTTATAAGCTGAAAAGTCATAAGTTGGGGGTGACCAACTTATGACTTGTGGCGGATTTTAGCTTATAAGCATTTGACTTATAAGCACTTTGGACATTTAACAAACTCGTAGATAAGTCAAAAGATGCTTATAAGCTAATTTGACCAGCTTATAAGCTTAGTCGCACACCCTCTAATAGTAGAAACTTAATCTCTAAATATAGTGTTTATCACTTAATCTCTAAAGATAGTGATGCCACACATCCAACACATGAGTCATTTACAAGGAAAAAGAGTTAAAATTGCTCTTAAACTATACTAAGGGTGTATTTGGAAAGTCACCTGGTAATTTGAATTGATGTAATTACTAGTATAGTATTTACATAATCTAGTAATTACACAATAAAGTAATTACGACAACCTGTTTGTTTGTCATAACATAATTATAGTGTAATTATCAGCGTATTATTTGGTAGCACAAGTGTAATTACACGTTAACTTTTAAATGAAATAATTATCAAAATTTAAAAGTTAATATAATAAATATATGCCTATAAATATTTTTTTATAAGTATAAATGATATTAGATTTGGTATTTAAGATGCATACTATTTCTTGAATATACATCAATTAGTAATCATATTTTTATAACTAATATTGTAAAAATAATTGATATATATTTTTTAAATTACTAATATTTAGTTTAATTGTAAAACTAAAAACATACGTTTTGTAAAAACATCATGGTTGATAAAATAAATTAATATTTATAAATCTAATATCATAACATTATTCGAATGTTTGACAAAATTAATCTACCAGTTTTAACTAAAAAAATGAACAACATGCAATGTGAAATAACAAGCCAATCTACTAAAACAAGTGAATTGAAACCATAAAAATAATATAATTTCAAAATTTAAAAAAAAAAGTTTAACATATGTCAAATTCTAACATAAGAAAATAAGTTCCAATACAACTTAAGATTAGGAAATATAATAAGTTTATAACCTCATTTAACAATGAAATTTTACTTTAATGATGTCACTCGTTATATGCTAAGTTTGTTAATGACTCATTATTTCTAATATTAGGAGTTGTTGTTTAAAAAACTAGAATAATAACGCAGTTACGCTAAATGAAGAAAATAAAATAAATAAGAAATAAAATATACGAGCAATTACATAGAGTCACAAGAAGTAAAAATATAAAAGATAAATAATGTACAAAGACAAATATATTTTAAAATTAAAAAAAGAAATTAAAAGTTAAAAATAAGTAAAATAATTTTAAAAAAAATAAATTTCAATATGGAAATAAAAAGTTATAAAGAAAATAAATTAAAATAAAAACAAAAAGGAAGAGATTAAAAGGTAACCTTGTAATTACACAATGTAATTACCACCAATTCTCACATCTCCCTTGAAAATTGAAGAGTGTAATTACACCCTTCGAATTACACCCAATTACCAAGTAATTACTTGATCAGATAAATATGTCAAATTATGTAATTACACCCAAATCCAAATCCTAGGTGACTTTCCAAACAGGCTCTAAATGATCAAAAAATTTCCCTAAACTTTTCGTAATGGTCCAGATTTGACCATTACTATTTTTTTTCAGTCGCTTTCTCTCATCTTTTTAAATCAATCACCGCCATAACAATTGATTTAGTTCTTGAAAATACCATTTTAAGACCATTATTACTTCACCGGGATTTTACCCCCACGACTCACACGAAAACAACACAATAAAATTTTTCACAAAAATGCCTATACTTTCTATCTTTTTCATTCTATATATGCAACATGTTATTCACAATTTATTTCATAACAAGATGTTCTTTTTAAAATATAGCATAAGTAAAACATCTATTAGCCAAATTCCATAGTAAAACCAAAATATTTGTTAGTTTTTGACTCTGTAGAAGATAACATCAATTATTGTCGAAAAGAATATATATTTGAATACCTTAACACCAATGGTCTCTCCAATCACATATTTACATTGTAGTCAAACTTAATATGCCATTTATCTTACTCTTATTTTCTTGCTATATGCATGTATATACATATGTATCGGCAAACATCAAAAAGGTATCATATATATTTAGGTTTGAATATGTTAGTTTTGAAAGAAAATATACTTATCATGCTACTTAAAATTTTAGACCTTTTAAATGGCTTATGAAACGTTATAAGGATAATCTATAGAGGATTTGACAATAATGTCATTCATAAAAAATTTACAGTGGATTCATATGCTACATTACAAGCATGGGTTTATCCCAAGAACTCTCCCCCTAAAAATAAGGATATCCGTTCAAATTCTTCTGAAAATAATTTCTTGTATTGATATTTTACAATAACATTAAATAAAGCACATGTCAAACAATCTCCAATTTTTTATTGTATCTATCACGACATATTTTATTAAAAGTGAAACTTTATATTGCACTTTTCAGAGAGACATCAATGTCGATAAGAAGAATCCTTGTAATAACAGAGTGATACACTGGAGGATAGAAACATACATAAAACAATATTGTATATAAAAAAATAAGTGAAATATGCTATATTATTGTTTGTACCGCGTAAAGTCAAAACAAGTAAAAATATTATATGTATCTAATTAAATTTTGGCCGTTCATCTTTGCAGGTTCAAATTATATTCAATAATCTTGACCTTGATAAAATAAGTTACCATAAGATAATCCACATTGACCATTCATATAGATGTGTACATTATTCTTTAGTGTATTATTTTTAATTTAATAATATTGCTATAATTTACAAAACCATGTACATGCATATGGCTCGACATACACGTATATACAATATATGTGCCGAAAAACTAGTATACATATAAATACGATCCCTATATATATATATATGGTATAGTTTTTTTTCATAATCTAACTACGTACTAATACATCATGCTTAAAATCTCAAGTATTAGGAGAATATTTTCCAGGAAAGCAACCCTTTAATTTCTTTCATTCGCTGATTCGCACGTAGTCGCTGAAGTCTTAGGAGCAGTGTGACGCCACTCACTGCATATTTTTACAATTCTATATATAGTTAAAAGGAAACTTAAAATATGTATCTATGTGTATACGGATAAAACCGAGCTTATGGTAAACCTCCGGCTTCCGATAAGATAAGCCAAGCTAGTGACATGATGGCAAGGGACCGGAATTGTAACGACCCGACTTGTTGTTTTAAGAATTAACGCCCCGCTCAGTGACTTAAGGTCTCGAGCAGTTTCGTAATATGTATTATGACCCGCGGGTGTGGTCGAGTTTGATTTTCGGAAGATTCAGAATTAAATTGAAAGAACAATTCTTATTTAGAAGCTAAAATGGAAAGAGTTGACCGGAGAGTTGACTTTTGAGCAAACGACTCTGGAATGGAATTTTGATGATGCCAATAGTTTCGTATAGTGATTTCGTACTTAGACGTATGTTCGGATTTGGAAGTCCGTAGGAAAATTCGACGCATTTTGGTAAAAAATAAAAAATAGAAGATTTTGGAAAATTCGACCGAAGGTGGAATGTTTGATAATGAGGTCGGATTTCGATTCCAGAAATTGAAATATTTCCATTACGTCATTTATGACTTGTGTGCAAAATTTGAAGTCATTCCGGGTTGATTTGATATGTTTCGGCGCAAAATATAGAAGTTAAAAGATTTAAAAACTCATAATTCGATTCGATGCGCGATTCGTAATTTCGGTATTGTTTGACGTGGTTTGAAACCTCGACTAAGTTCGTATTGTATTTTGGGACATATTGGTATATTTGGTTAAAGTCCCGAGGGCCTCAGGTGAATTCCGTATGGTTAGCGGATTGATTTTGGACTTGAAGGAACTGTTGGAAATCTGCTGGTAGTGTTTTCGCTTCTGCGGAAGCCTCCTCGCAGAAGCGAGGTTGAGCTTGCAGAAGCAACATTGAGAAGCCTGGGCAGAGGTCGCAGGTGCGACGCATGTTCTGCAAATGCGGGACCGCAGAAACGACACTTTGTCCGTAGGTGCGACCTTTAGCTGGACAGTGCACCTTCGCAGAAGCGGAATTTTTCTCGCAGAAGCGAGCCCGCAAATGCGACCAATTTATCCGCATAAGCGGAAATGGACAGAAACATTAAGGACCAAAATTGGTCATTTTTCCATTTTCGATTGGGATTTTGGAGCTCGGTTTTGGGGCGATTTTAGAGGGGTTCTTCACGACTTTGACTTGGGTAAGTGTTCTATATCCTAAAGTGATTATATTTCATGAATCTATGGTTATATTCATCGTTTAATTCGGATTTAAATGGAGGAAATCAAACTTTTTGCAAAATCTTCCAAAAACAAAAATTTAAGATTTGGAGGTCGATTCACTATTGGAATTAGGTAAAATTGGTATGGTTGAACTCATATCGGAATGGGTGTTCGGATTTCGTAAAAAATTTATCGGGTTCCGAGATGCGGGCGCCGCTTTGACTTTTATTGATTTTTTAGAATAAATTTTTACGTCGACGTTTATTATCCGGAATTGTTTCCGATGAATTTTAATGAAGTTATACAATTAATTTGGATAGATTTGAGCGGCCCGGAGGTTCAATTCCAGCAAGAAGGCGATTCTGGAATATCGACATAACTTCAAAAAGATAAGTATCTTGCCTAACCTTGAGTGGGGGAAATTTTCCTTAGACATTGAGTCTTATGTGCAATTTGTGTAATTGAAAACCATGTACTCGAGGTGACAAGTACGTACTTGGTCTATATGTGCAAATTACGTTGGTTAAAATCCTTAGACGTCCTTATGTATTAAATTGAAAATTATTGGTACTTATTAAATCCTTGTTTTGTTGGACTTGTTTTTATATGATGATTTAGTGTGTCTGCCACCTTGATTTTTATGTGAAATATTATTTTGTTGAGTTGTTCACTTCCGGATATATTTGTTAAAATGTTTTTGCACATTATGGTCGAGCCATGTGCTCCTTATTGTGGAAAATAATGTATTGTTGAATTTTGTGGCGAGTTATAATATTTGAGCACTTGATGTGCAATCTGTGATAAATTGTAATATTTGAGCACTTGATGTGCAAATCTGTAATATNACGAGACAAGGCGGGCATTTACTTTATTATTGCACACGTGGCGAGACAAGGTGGGCTATGTCGGAAATTGAATTGTGATGACCTGTGATAGCCTGAGGGGCATTGTTGCTGTTGCATATTTACTTTGGGACTACGAGGCGTTACCTCGGGAGATCCCCATGTCTTGCATATTTACTTTTGGGACTACGAGGCGGTACCTCGGGAGATCCCCATGTCTTGCATATTTACTTTTGGGACTACGAGACGGTATCTCGGGAGATCCCCTGTTGTGCATTTACTTTTGGGACTACGAGACGGTATCTCAGGAGTGCCCTTTTATTGACATCTCTCTATGATTGCACTTGCCTTTGATTATTTTGTATTTCCGTGTTAGGTAAATTCTTGTGATCTGCTGTGATGTATTATTTGAGTTTTACTAGGTGTTTGTATTCTTTGTTGTATTGTATTGGCTTGGGCTTTTTAGTACGAGACTCTGAAGATTTATATTCCTTGTTTTTTTAACGATTTTCGATGGCTGAGTTGTTTTAAATAAAAGAAGTTACTATTATATTTTAAATTAATAAGTTTTGCATCCAAATCAGTAGATTTCTTTTTATGTTTTATTTAAATTGAAAATGTCATTTTTCTTCTCTCAAACTATTTCTAAACTAAACTCATTTCTTTGTTGAATTCTTACTTAGGTTAAAAATTGCAACCTTACTTTATTGAAAATGAATTAAATCGTGAGGATTTTTATGTATTGACATATTTGGCACGAAAGTCGTCCGTGCGGTTGTGATAGAGATATGGGCACGAGGTGCCGTGAGAATATGAAAGGGGGCTGAGAACCGTATTTTATGATTATGACATGAGGTATTGATTTGAAAGAGTTTTATATTTGAAGGATACTTATTTGAAGAAATATATTTGGAGGGTATTTATTCGAAAGAATTATATGTGAAAGATTTATATTTGAAAGACTTATTTAATTGGTTGTACTTGTATTGTGTTTTCTTATTCGCCGGAGTAATAATTATGGTGTTCTTACTGCCTTATTGTCTATAGCACTAGTGGATTATTGTTGCTATCACTGCTATTCGTTTTCGATTATTTTAGTATGGCACATGTTATTTGACTAGTGAGTGTTTTGACTGTACCTCGTCACTACTCTACTATGGCATATGTGTGGTTTTGCGCATGTGGTGAGACAAGGTATGAATATTATTATGCGCGTGTGGCGAGACAAGGTGGGCATTTACTTTATTATTGCACACGTGGCGAGACAAGGTGGGCTATGTCGGGAGTTAAATTGTGATGGCTTGTGATAGCTTGGGGGCATTGTTATTGTTGCATATTTACTTTGGGACTACGAGGCGGTACCTCGGAAGATCCTCCTGTCTTGCATATTTACTTTTGGGACTATGATACGGTATCTCGGGAGATCCCCTGTTGAGCATTTACTTTTGGGACTACGAGACGGTATCTCGGGAGATCCCCTGTTGAGCATTTACTTTTGGGACTACGAGACGGTATCTCGGGAGTACCCTTTCGTTGACATCTCTCTATGGTTGCACTTGCCCTTGGTTATTTTGTATTTTCATGTTAGGTAAATTCTTGTGATCTGCCATGATGTATTATTTGAGTTTTACTAGGTGTTTGTATTCCTTGTTGTATTGTATTGGCTTGGGATTTTTAGTACGAGACTCTGAAGATTTATATTCCTGGTTTTTAACGATTTTCGATGACTGAGTTGTTTTAAATAAAAGAAGTTACTATTATGTTTTAAATTAATAAGTTTTGCATCCAAATCAATAGATATTTTTGATGTTTTATTTAAATTGAAAATGCCATTTTTCTTCTCTCAAACTATTTCTAAACTAAACTCAGTTCTTTGTTGAATTCTTACTTGGGTTAAACATTTCAACCTTACTTTATTGAAAATGAATTAAATCGTGCGGATTTTTATGTATTGACATATTTAGCACGAGAGTCGTCAGTGTGGTTGTGATAGAGATATGGGCACAAAGTGCCATGAGAATATGAAAGGGGGCTGAGAACCGTATTTTATGATTATGACATGAGGTATTGATTTGAAAGAGTTTTATACTCGAAGGATTCTTATTTGAAGAAATATATTTGGAGGGTATTTATTCGAAAGAATTATATGTGAAAGATTTATATTTGAAAGACTTTTATAATTGCTTGTACTTGTGTTGTGTTTTCTTATTCGTCGGATTAATAATTATGGTGTTCTTGCTGCCTTACTGTCTATAGCACTAGTGGATTATTGTTGCTATCACTGCTATTTATTTTCGATTATTTTAGTATGGCACAGGTTATTTGACTAGTGAGTGTCTTGACTGTACCTCTTCACTACTCCACTGAGGTTAGTCTTGATATATACTGGGTACCGACTGTGGTGTACTCATACTATACTTATGCATATTTTTGTGGAGAGCCAGGTAAATGCGGAGTCAGTTGATCATTAGCTAGCTGTGCGGATTGTTGCTGTGGAGACTCAAGGTAAACCTGCTGCTGCGTTCGTAGGCTTCAGAGTCACCTTTTGATTTGTATTCACATTGCTTACTTTATTTCAAACAGTCGTATCTAGAAAATTGTAACAAACTCTGTAGAGCTTATGACTTATACTACCGGTTTTGAGAATTGTAAATTTTATAGAGATTTACCTTTCAAAAATTGTTAGATGTTATTTAATTATTGTTGTTATTTAGTAAATATTAGGCTTACCTAGTCCCTAAGACTAGGTGCCATCACGATACCCAACAAAAGGGAAATTGGGTCGTGACAGGAATCGAGGCAAGGGTCTCATCGAGTCATAGTCCAGGGTCATGATGCCCACCCTCGAGAATATTGGGGCCATGATCGGGGATCGGTCCAAATCCTATAGTACTTCGGAGAACGTTGTCAGGCAACCAAGCACGACCAACAGAAAGCCGTAATATCCGTGACTGATCGGATATCACGGTGTAGATCTCGACACGTATCGATGGAGAACCGGTGATCACTTAAACAGAAGATTGTTTTTACCTTTTATAGAATTGTACTTAGGGTAAAACTCCCCTAGGGAGTCTGATTATTCATTGAACATATTGTAACACACGCATACCAAGGCAATATACTATTATTTTCATTGTTATTGAAAGCTTTTATTCTCGTTCATCAGTGCTGGCCATTGTGAGTCTAGATCGAGGGTGGATATTTCATCAAGGCTGGAATTACCCTCCTCACGTGGTTTGAATTTACTATATCTTTATTTGTCTAATCTAACGCAATTTATCGTTTGTATCGAATTAATCTGCGTATCCTTAAAATCACTTATAAATTTAATTGTTATCCGTTTTTTATGGTAAACAGTTTGGCGCCCACCGTGGGACTAAGGTCAATAGTGGCAATTTAATACAAATTTCCATAACACACCCTATTTTACACTTGTTCTTTGAAGTGTCTTTAATTTCAGGTCAAAGTTTAAAATGCCGAACTCCCAATATGCCCCTCTAAACGTGGATGCTGGGTCCGATCATCATGGAGAGAACAACTATATGATACCCAGTAACGAGATGCCCCCTGTGTATCCCAACGGAGTTTCGGCCGCAGTCTCAATCGACGTCAACTCACATGTGCCCATCAATGCGAATTTGCCTACGGATCCTGAGAATAGCGTCCGCGGGGGAGTCCGATCAGTAGCCCAAAATACTCACGACGGTGAAAGAGATGGGATACTTGCGATTGATCTTTGAAATGCCACAGACTCAACATGCAGCGATAGCCCAGCTGCAGAACCAGATTCGCGCCCCCAGCAGGGTTGATCTCAAATCGCCCCGGGAAATCGCTCGCAAAAATAAATTAGTCACGGAGAGGCCGAGTAATGCCTAATATGGGACTAACCCCGAGATCATAAAAATGCTCGAGGAACTGACAAAACGGGTAGAATTAGGAGAAAAGAAAATCGAAGCTAATGACAAAAAGATGGAAACCTACAATTCTAGGGTCGACCAAATTCAAGGAGCACCATCGATATTGAAGGGCCTGGATTCCAAGAAGTTTGTTCAAAAACCTTTTCCTCCAAGCGCAGCTCCGAAGCCAATCCCGAAGAAGTTCCGCATGCTCGAGATTTCTAAAGACAACAAAACAACCGACCCAAATAAATATGTGACCTCCTACACGTGCGCCATCAAAGGGAACGACTTGGAAGATGATGAGATCGAGTCCGTCCTGCTGAAAACATTCGGGGAAACTTTGTCAAATGGAGCTATGATATGGTATCACAGCTTACCCCTAATTCTATTGACTCGTTTTCTATGCTTGCAGACTCCTTCGTGAAAGCACACGCTGGGGCCATCAAGGTCGAGACCATAAAGTCAGACCTTTTCAAAGTGAAATAGAGAGATAATGAGATGCTCAGGGAATTTGTGTCCCGATTGCAAATGGAATGAATGGACCTTCCTCTGGTCACGGATGATTGGGCCATTTAGGCCTTCACCTAAGGACTCAATACTCGAAGCTCATTGGCTTCACAGCAGTTGAAACAAAATCTGGTAGAACATCCGACTGTAACTTGGGCCGACGTACATAACCGATATCAATCAAAAATTAGGGTCGAAGATGATAATCTTGGGGCCTCTTCCGGGTTCATTTATGCTGTTAGAGCTATCTCCAGACCCAAGAGATACATTGATCGTGAACCGAGATCAAATAGGGATCAGTATCAACCATACAATGGGGACCGAAGAGGTAATGGTTCTGGACGAAACCCTGTGAGAAGTGAAAGGAGAATCGATCGAGGTCAAAATAACCGGGGACTCATGAGAAAAAGAGGTTTCGACAGGCCCATCGAGCCTAAGGAAGCGCCAAAGTTATCAGAGTACAACTTCAACGTCGATGTTGCTGCCATCATATCTGCCATCGGATGCATAAAAGACAACAAGTGGCCTCGACCTCTACAGTCCGATCCAGCCCAAAGGGACCCAACCTAATGTGTAAGTATCACGGCACTCACGGCCACATAATGGAAGATTGCCGACAATTGAGAGAGGAAGTAGCCCGGTTATTCAACAGCGGACATCTCCGAGAGTTCCTGAGCGATCGATCCAAAAACCATTTCAGGAATAGGGATTGTAATAAGCACATTGAGCAGGAGGACCTCAGCACGTCATTAACATGATCATCGATGGGGTCGACGTCCCCCAGGGGATGATATTAAAGCGCACCAAAGTGTCCATCACTAGAGAAAAATGGACTTGAGATTACGTGCCAGAAGGAACCTTATCTTTCAACGACGAGGGCACTGAAGGCATCGTACAGCCACATAACGATACACTGGTAATATTTGTGCTCATAAATAAATCTCGACTTAAGCGCATGTTAATGGATCCAAGTATCTCGGCCAATATCATCAGATCGAGAGTCGTGGAGCAGCTTGGTCTACAAGACCAAATTGTGAATGCAGTCCGAGTTCTATATGGATTCAACATGGCATGTAAGACCACTAAAGGGGAGAAAACACTACCGGTGAACGCTGCCGGAACTACTCAGGAAGCAAAGTTCTACATGATCGAAGGAGATATGAGATACAATGCTCTCTTCTGGAGGCCATGGATTCACAACATGAGGGCGGTGCCCCTGACACTGCACCAGGTGTTGAAATTTCCAACTTCAGGAGGGATTAAAACAATTTACGGAGAATAACCGACCGCAAAGGAGATGTTCGCGATCGACGAGGTGGTCCCGATATCCGCACTTTCGACACCAAATGATCCGAGTTCGGTTGCTAAGGTAGAAATCAAATAGAAATCACCGATACCGGCCCCGATCGAATCGGAGAAGCAGGGGATGGGTGAGGACGACGACTACGGAGTTCCCAGGTCCTTCATAGTCCCCGACGATTGCGAAGCCACCAAATCAACTGTAGAAGAACTGGAGCAAGTTATATTGATCGGGCACCTACCTGATCGTAAGGTATACCTAGGTACGGGGTTAAATCCCGAGCTTAGGAAAAAACTCATTAAATGCTTTATAGCTAACATAGATATTTCGCTTGGTCCCATCTCGACATGACATGGATCCCGCCGGAAATAACTACTTACAAGCTGAGCCTGGATCCGAAGTTCCACCCGGTCAAACAGAAAATGAGGCCTCAGTACGACGTCAAGCATACATTCATCAAAGACGAGGTATCTAAACTCCTTAAAATAGGGTCTATTTGGGAGGTTAAGTACCCGTATTGGTTAGCAAACGTAGTGGTAGTCCCTAAAAAGGGGAATAAATTAAGAATGTGTGTAGATTACAAAGACTTGAATAAGGCATGCCCCAAGGACTCTTTCTTTTTTCCCAACATCGATCGCATGATTGATGCGACAACCGGCTACGAGCTCCTCAGTTTTCTCGATGTCTATTATGGGTACATCCAAATTCGGATGGACCCGGGCGTCCAGGAAAAAATGTCTTTCATTACTAAGTACGACACTTACTGCTATAAAGTGATGCCATTCGGACTAAAAAACGTCGATCCCACTTACCAACGCTTAATAAATCGGATGTTCGAAGAACAAATAATAAAATCAATGGAGGTTTACATTGATTGATATGTTAGTTAAGTCCCTGTGAGAAGAGGACCATTTGAAATATTTGCAGGAAACCTTCAACATATTGAAGAAATACAATATGAAGCTGAACCCGGATAAATGCACATTCAGAGTCAGGTCTAGGAAATTTCTCGGATTTATGGTGTCTAACCGGGGAATCGAGATCAAACCCGATAAAATCAAGGCCATAGAAGACATTACCTTGGTGGACAATGTCAAGGTCGTTCAAAGGTTAACCGGGCGCATAGCCGCTTTGGGCCAATTCATTTCAAGGTCCTTCGACAAGAGCCATCGGTTCTTCTCGTTGTTGAAGAAAAAGAATAATTTCTCATGGACCCCGGAGTGTCAACAAGCCTTGGAAGAACTCAAGCGGTACCTTTCGATCACGCCTTTGCTTCATACTCTGAAGGCAGATGAACAGTTATACCTGTACTTAGCGGTATCCAAGATAGCGGTAAGTGGAGTTATAGTTCGGGAAGAAGAAGGTACGCAATTTCCTATCTACTATGTTAGCATAACTCTACGCAAGGTTGAAACTAGGTATCCTCACCTTGAAAAATTGGCGCTCGCTTTGCTAAGCACCTGTAGGAAGTTAAAACAATATTTTCAAAGCCATCACATATGTGTTGTGACTACTTACCCATTGAGGAACATAATGCATAAGCCCAAACTCTTGGGATGATTGTCCAATTGGGTCGTGGAAATCGTCGGGTACGATATCGAGTATCGACCCTGAACCGCCATCAAATCTCACATTTTGGCAGACTTCATGGCCGACTTCAAGCCAACCCTAATACCCGAGGTCGAAAAGAAGTTTTTTTTGAACTCGGGGACCTCCTTTGAATCTAGACCCTTTTTACGGATGGTGCCTCGAATGCAAAGGGGTCCGGACTTGGCATCGTGTTGAAGCCACAGATGAGTAATGTAGTTAGGCAATCTATTAGAACTGTAAAATTGACTAACAACGAGGTCGAGTATGAGGCCATAATTGCAGGTCTCAAATAGGCTTAAAGCTTGGGGGCCGAGGTGATTAAAACTAAGTGCGATTCCCTCCTTGTGGCGAAACAAGTCAATGAAACGTTCGAATTCAAAGAAGAACGGATGCGAAGGTACCTGGATAAACTACAGGTGATGTTACATCGATTCAAAGAATGGACTTTGCAACAAGTACCTGGAGATCAAAACAGCGAAGCCGATGCTCTTGCTAACTTAAGATCGTTGGTTGATGACAATTAATTCAACTCGAAAACGGTCGTACAACTCATGAAATCGGTAGTGGAAGTAGGCCACGCCAAGATAAACTCGACAAGCTTAACCTAGGACTGGAGAAACAAGTATATAGATTACCTGAAGACCGAAAAACTACCCTAGGATCCTAAAGAGTTAAGAGCTCTACGCACGTAGGAGGCCAAGTTTAACTTGTCCGAAGACAATACCCTATTTAGGAGAACGTTCGATGTCTCACTCGCCATATGTCTGGGACCAGGAGATACCGAGTATGTTTTGAGGGAAGTTCATGAAGGCACCTGCGGGAATCATTTGGGTGCCGAATCATTGGTTTGTAAGATAATCAGAGCTGGATACTACTAGATCGACATGGAAAAGGACTTAAAGGAGTTCGTATGAAAATGCGACGGATGCCAGAGACATGCACAGATGATTCATCAGCCCCGGGAGCTGCTACATTCGGTCTTACCACCCTGGCCATTCATGAAATGGGGAATGGACATCGTTGGCCCCCTGCCATGGGCACCCGCCACCTGGTAGGGCTCAATTTATATTATTTATGACTGTCATTTTTTTTAAATGGGTGGAAGCCCATGCATTTGAGAAAGTGAGGGGGAAAGAAGTTATTGACTTCATTTGGGACACCATAATATGCCGGTTCAGAATGACGTCTGAGATCATGTGCGACAATGGGAAACAGTTCATCGACAGTAAAGTGAGTAAATGTTTCGAGGACCATAAGAGCAAAAAGATCCTATCGACACCCTACTACCCTAGTGGGAACGGGCAGGCATAGTTTACGAACAAAACCATACTCCAAAATCTTAAAAAGAGGTTGACCGATGCCAAAGGAAAATGGAAGGAAATTTTGCCCAAAGACCTGTAGGCACATCGAATGACCTCAAAATCTAGTACCGAGGCCACTCCGTTCTCGTTGGTCTACGGTGCCGAAGCGCTAATAACGGTCAAAGTAGGAGAACCGAGTCTCAGGTTCCGATACGCGACCGAAGAGTCAAATGATGAGGCCATGAACACGAGTCTAGAGCTGTTGAACGAGAGGCGTGAGGCCGCCCTCGTCCGGTTGGCCGCCCAAAAACAACGGATAGAAAGGTATTACAACCGGAGAGCCAACATCCGACATCTCAATATCGGGGACTTGGTGCTAATAAAAGTGACACTAAACACCCAAAAACCGAACAAAGGTAAGCTGATCTAGAATTGGGAAGGTCCATATCGAATTATCGAGATCACCGACAAAGGATCATACAAACTCGAAGTAGGGAACGATGAGCGACTATCGAACAACTTGAACGTGACTAATTTAAAACGGTATTACTGCTAAGGTACGACCCTATTCATTCTTTTCTTTACATATATTACGAATTGAACTAACACTTGTATGCAACGGCCAAAGAATGATGCATTTATTAGGCCCGAAAGCACGCATTGCACTCTTTTTCCCTTGAACCAGTTTTTTCCCAAATGTGTTTTCCAGCAAGGTTTTTAATGAGGCAACAATAGATCGTGCTAACTTAAAATTGAAGACCGGCTATGAACTGTAATCTAGGGTCATATTGGCAGTATCTGAGCCCTCTCTACGATCAGCCTCAAATACCGGGGGCCATCACCCTTGATAATAATTTTAGAAAGGAAGGAAACTTTGTGCTCGAACAATCTAGGCTTGGTAGATAGGATTTATATTAAGGGCCAAACGGTCAAATGAACCTTGCCCACATAGACCACTTAAGCCATAACACGAAACTTGTACACATTTGCAATCTGGTATGTTGCGCACATAAATGAAAGAAAGATTCCACCTTGCAGATTATTTTGTCTCTTAAAAACTACTACATTTTGTTCCTTAAGGACATCGGGCCCAAGGGCCACCTCTATCCGGATCCAGGAGATCACCCCACTCGGGGACTGTCGTCTAAGGCAAACTCAGACAGCTCAGGCTATCGAAGCTTGGGGGCACAAAAACCTATTAGGTATTGTCCGGACATTAAAGGCTACGGCCATCCCCATTCGGGGACTATCGTCCTGGGCAAGCCCGGATGGCTCGGGTATCGAAGCCCGAGGTAATAAGTCTATTGGGAAATACCCAAACGTTAAAGGCTACTACCATCCTAGAAATGGCTCAGAGACGTCCGAAACCCGTAACCAAAATATAAGGCCTTCAAAATTTCCAAACTAGTTCAAAGGCTACCCTCGACAAATTTATAATCTAAAAACTTCTAAGTAAGCACTTTAGGGAAAGCTTCCGGTCATACCAAGCCCACATGAGTTCTAAACAAAATCACATCGAGAACAAGCCTTGTTCAAACCTCCAAACAAGACCTTATTACTACGTGCTAAGGCATTTGAAATCTTTGCAATCGTAAAGAAAAAGCCAAAAGAAACAAACTCGAAAATTGCCAAAGGGAAAAAAGAAAAGCTATATATATATATATATATATAT
>AWOL01S0012868.1:67969-81249 GCA_000715115.1 Nicotiana otophora | reverse complement strand
TATATATATATATAAAGATCTCTACAAAGGCCAAACGGCCTCAACAAAATATACAAAAATACAAAACAAAAAAAACTCTTCAAGGCACCTTAGCCTGATCTTCGTCGGTGTCTGCCTTGTCACAGAGACCATCGGGGTTTTCTCTGCCCTCGGATCCGCCGGAACCCTCAGAGCCTTCCTCGTCCTCGAGATATGCCGCCTTCTTGGCCTCGGCCTCGAGCTTCTTAACCTTTTTGATCTCGGTTGATAAGTCGAAACCCCGGGCATGAACTTCCTCGAGAGCCTCCCTTCAGGACTGCTAGTTCACGTAATCGACAATAACTTTTAGGCGGTCCTAGGCTGCCTCAGCGTTAGCTTTGTACTAGGCCACCATCTCTTCAGCATCGGCCCTGGTTATTTCCGCCACTGACTTGGGTGCTTTAAGCTCCTCAGCAAGGGTATCCTGTTCAGACCCGGTTGAGCCCAATTGAGACTGGAGGTCTTCGATTTTTTGGGACAGGGCCTCAGTTTTCTCCCTCGCTGCTCGAAGTTGGACGTCCGCCGAGGCCAACTGCTCTCGGGCAGTCTCTTTTTTCGAAGCCATTTTTCCTTCCACCTTTTCAGCCATGCCCTTGACCTCGTCCATCTCAGCTCGGAGCTGGTCGACCCGATCAACCTTCTGCTAGACCTTCGGGTTCTGACAGTTAGTCACCATATCTAACTAGTAATCACTAAATTCAAATATCTTTACCTGTTCTACAAGGTTGGCATGTTATTTATGAGTCGCGTCCGAGTCGGCTTGAAGATTCGTGACTTCTCCCTCGCGTTGCTCGCTGAGAAGCTTATACATGTCCCTCTTCTCAGCAAGCTCTTTGACTTCGGCTTCGAGTTGGCTAAGATCATCTCGGTATCATAGAAAGGTTTCACAGTGAAGTACCAAGGCCTGCAAAATAAGGAAAGGAAAAGACATTAGAGTCATCAAAAATTGAACCCAAAGATAAAGGACGGTTTAGCGCATGTTGCGCTTTGTTGAACAAGCATGGTGCATCCACCTCGTTCATTTTTTCCTGGTCTTCTTCGGTTACCAGACACCGGAGGTAACTAGCTTTCCCGATAGGGGCGGAAATAACCCGGGCATCCTCTGGGATGGTGATAACAACTGATCGCTTTTGGCCAAGATCTGTGCTCGGAGCGGGGAACCGATTGATCAACCTCGGGCTTGAGTTCGACCCACCGACCTCCGAGGATGGACTTTTCCTCGGCACCTCTAACTCACCCAACCCGATAAAGTCTTCCAGTGCGGTTGAGTATACACCATCAAAGAAACATCTTAGGGGATCGTCCGCTCCATGAATCCCTTTATTAGATTGCTCCTGCATCGCCCAGGCTTCATCAAACATGGACTATGTGAACGATGGCAATCCCGAAATATCTATGACACCGTGCGGGGTAGAGCCGACGTCTTGAGAGATCTCGGACCTCACTTTGGCACCAACCTCATAAACGTGAGGGGGATTAGCCTTCGTCGTTTCCCCCTCGGCTGGCATCCATTCCTTGGGGACAGACGGCTCGTGGGCCACAAAGTGCTCGTCCTCCTCAGGCTTGTCCCTGAGCCGAAAGAGTGTGTACGAGTTAGGCACTCGGGAGCTGGAGCCTTCCTTTGGCTTACGAACCAACCTTCTCTTTGGTTTATTTGTCTCCGAGATTGGGGAACTTGGGGACCTCCTCCTTTTCTACTCTCCTGCTTTGGCTTCGGGCTACCCCGACGTAGAAAAATCAGGGGGCAAGTCCTCTTCCCTGACCGAAGGCCTAAGCTCGACGGTCTTAGGCAAACCTGCAAAAAGGAAATAAAAGAAATAAGAACGTGATGCTAGAGGAAGAAGCCTAATGTAACTTATTCAGGAAAGAAATCTTACCATGGGAACGGGCCTCCCAACGGCCCTTCGAGAGTTTGCGCCAAATGCTCGGAGTAGGGCATATGTAAGACAATGCCTTTGATCCATTCCTTGAACCGAGAGATAACATCTGGGACTCGACCAACAGCTACACCGCCACGAATACCAATGAGTAAAAGGGAGATGAACATAAAATCAACATTCAAAGCAAAGTTGTACTTATGTGATTCATTCCACTTCTCGGGGAATGGTCTAAATTCGGCCGAATCAAGTTCGCGGTCCTCACCCGAACAAAGCATCCCTGCCAGCCACAATCTCGGTCTTCTTTGATGCTTGAAAATTTGGCTTTACTAGCCCGGTGTACAAGCTTTATCAATCCCCCTCGAAAGATTCGTGGACTGTACAAATGGAGTAGATGAACCACGGTGAGCCGACAGGAGTCAATCTTGTTCATAAAAAATCAAAAGAGGATTACGATCCTCCATAACGATGGGTGGATCTGACCGAGGCATACCTCGTACCTCCTACATAAGTCTATAATGATCGGGTTCACCGGGCACAATGTGAAGTGATAAGTGTAAACGCTTAGGTATCTCTCAACATGGGTAGTAATGGAATCCTCGGAGTCGAGGACTACTATATCCTTGTCGGCCAAGTTGTAATCTTTTCGGACTGCGGGGAGGTCATCTTTGGTGATTGCACAAATATATATCGATACCTCCTCACACCGACCCTGCACCGAAGAGGGCTTCTCAACCTTAAAGTTGTCGGTGATCGAACAACCCCCGAGAATGAACATCTTCAAGGGAGGTTCAATAGCCGGTTCATCGGTAGCCACGTTAGCAGTGGGCCTCTCAAGATTGACCATATCGGGAGTGGTTTCGTTAATTTGGCAGTCGGTTGGGAGGTAGAAGCGACCTTTTGGGGAACAAATACGGAGGTTTTGGCCATTATTATCTGGAAAAGCTTTAAAAAGATAGAGAAATGTTGAATGTTGATAGCTCAAATGTGGTGGCTTGAGTAGAGAATGAGTAAACATTTTGCAATGTACTGAGGAATCTTGAGTAACAGAGGTAAAAATTCTAGAGTATAAAAAAGGGTAATGAAATCCCGAAGGCACGAGGGTAGAAGTTTGGACGTAAAGTAAAAAATGAATGAAGGAGGGGATATTTATAGGGGCTCCGCATCATTTCGCGTCCAGGGACAGCCAACCGACGTTGGCACGCATTTGAGGTCATAATGACATGACTGACAAGACGTTTTGGTTTTTTTGTTGTTTCTGTCATGACATATTGAAGAAGGAATGAGGGAGATCATGTTGTTTCTCATCATCTTACTCTCCAATAAATGAGGGTACTATCTGTATACGAGTAAAACTGAGCTCATAGTACACCCCGTCTTCCGATATGATAAACCGAGCTAGATACATGATGACAAGGGACCAGAATCGGCTCATCGAATCAGTGTCCGGGGTCATGATGCCCACCCTCGAAAATATCGAGGCCATGATCCGGGATCGGTCCAAATCCCAAAGTACTTCGGAGAACGTTGTCAGGCAACCAAGCACGACCAACAGAAAGCCATAATATCCATGACCGGCCGGATATCACGACGTGGATCTCGGTACATATCGATGGAGAATCGGTGATCAGTTAAACAGAAGATTTTTTACCTTTTATAGAATTGTACTTAGGGTAAAACTCCCCTACTATATAAAGGGAAGTCTGATTATTCATTGAACACATTGTAACATATGCATACCAAGTCAATATACTATTATTTTCACTGTTATTGAAAGCTCTTATTCTCATTCATCAGTGTTGGCCATTGTGAGTCCAGATCGAGGGTGGATATTTCATCAAGACTGGAATTACCCTCTTCACGTGGTTTGAATTTACTATATCTTTATTTGTCTAATCAAACGCAATTTATCATTTGTATCGAATTAATCTACATATCCTTAAAATCACTTATAAATTTAATTGTTATCCATTTTTAGGGTAAATACTATGTCAAGTTTTTACTACATAAAAAAGTAGTTGAATACAATAATATTTCCCACTACACCCACTAATTTAAAATAGTGGATTTTTTCTGTCGGATATCTTCGGTGCAAACTTAACATGGAGCTAAGTCTAGAATGCAAATGATCTTTAACTCAAACTTCAAACGAACTGCAACAAAGGTTATGGTGAAGTGATAAATACTCTTTCATCCTTAATCAAAGGTCTCGGGTTCGAGCCGTGAGTATGAAATTTTCTTTGCTAGGGAGATTACCCCCCAAATATAGGACTTCCCAGCGCGAATTCGGAGGATTTAGTCCATCCTCAATGTAGATTTGGGATACCATGTGAAAAACCAAAAAAAGAAAAATAGATTTTATAGTTTGCAAAGGCAAAATAAAATGAGATATTTTGATATCCGTTATCGTATCATATCGCAACATAGTCATACAAGCATTGATGCTAAGGCATATATGTGATATATCTATTATTAAAATAGTGTCAGCTGAAGATTAGTTAGTCAGTTATATAAGTTAATCGCTATTGATATAATTAGTTAGCATTGTTAGTAGCCGGTTAGTGAGTGGCACATCTTTGGACGTCTAGATATATAAAAGACTATGCCTTGTGCATTTTGTGTAATGCGAAACAGTTCTTATTCCTCACATTCTCTCCTCTAGATTCTAGAATATTCCTTCTCTGCAGATGAACACTAGCTCCTCCATTTATGTCAATTGAGCTGAAATCCTCAAATTTCATCCTTAATTTAACATGGTATCAGAGCGGCGATTGTGAGACATGGACTCCGGCGTAAAGCTCTGACGGAATAAGAAGATTCGATCTTGAAAAAGCAGACATGGAGGGAAATGAAGTGACCTCATTTGACAACAATTATCCACTATACCTCCAAGCTGGAGACACTCAGGGCTGGTTTTAATTCCAAATAAGCTCACAAGGCCAGAAAATTATGTCCAATGGAGCAGAGCAATGATGGATCGTGTGTAAAAGCTAGGTACAGAGGGTAATTGTTGAGAAATTGGAAAATGCAATGTAATAGTGTTGTCATGGATAGGAAGCATAGTTCCAATAAATTAATGCGAAGTATTGTTTATGCATCAGATGCGAGAAAAGTGTGGAATGATTTCCAAAAGAGATTTGATCGCTCAAACTTGACGAGAATTTATCACCTCTGGACTGAAATAGCAACAATGAGGCAAGGAACACACTCAATAACAAGTTACTACACTAAGATGTAGGATCTGTGGGATGAGTTGGATGTGTTGGCTCCTTTATCATGTTGTGATTAGGAAGATGCGAGGGCATCTGTTGAAGTCCTGAAATCACAGCATTTACTACAGTTACTTATGAGATTGATTGAAAGTTACAGCAATGTAATAAGCAACATACTTACAAGCAAGCCAGTGGTTATAGTAAATGATGCTTATGCGATTGTCACACAGGAAGAGAGCCAGAGGTCACTTGGTGTTGTGGACACACACAAATGTCCATTGACTATGCTTGCTGAAAAAACACAAGGGTTCAAATAAAGAGGACCAGACATGATATGTGAATATTTTGGCTATAAAGGCCACTTGAAGAAAAATTGTTATAAGATTGTAGGTACCCCCCAAAAGCAAGAAGAAGAATGGTCAGCTTGGTGGAACTCTTGGGCAATCTAGTAGCAGGGCACAGACTAGAGAAGGCTTTAAGCCAAGCATCAATAGTGCAGCAGTTGAGAATCAGGTGCAGGGGCATTTTTTCACTGAAGATGAGTACTCAAAACTCATGAGTTTGCTTAACAAACCTCCACCAGGTGATTGCAATTCAAACATGGTGGCAGATACTGTTACATTGCTTTCTAAGACTTATGTTTGTGAATAGATAATAGACTTGGGGGCATCATACCACATTATACCCTGCAAGGAGTTGTTAGAAGACATAATAATCCTAGAGAAAAGTCACAACAGTAGAGTACAAGTACCAACTAACAATAAGTCATCTATATCTAGTGCAGGAAGTACAGTGATCTTAGGAAGTCATAAGATCACAAATGTGTTGCAAGTGCCAGATTTCAAATTCAATTTGCTTTCACTGTCAAAGCTAACCAAGGAATTGTTGTGTTCAGTTGCTTTTCCCCCTAATTTTTGTGTGTTTCAAGGACTCTACAATGTTGAGGTAATGGGGATTGGTAGAGAGAGTAATGGCCTTTACATATTGCAAAGAGAAATAAAACCTACAGTAGGAGCAGCTGTAATGAAATGTGCAGATGAAGCAGAACTATGGCACTTAAGGTTAGGACACCCTTCACCTATCGCAATGCAGGACATACCAAGACTGGAGAATAAACTAAACAACATAGTGCAGGAGCAGTGTTCAGTATCCCTAATGGCAAAACAAGTCAGGTTAAAGTTTCTAGTTAGCAAGAGTAGCACTAGTGGTGTTTTCCAGCTGATACATGTAGATGTGTGGGGACCCTATAAAAGACCTACTTTTGATAGAAAATAATTCTTTGTTACTATGGTGGATGACTATAGTACGCACACTTGGGTTTGTTTGCTTCAATCTAAATGTGAAATGTCAGTTGCACTTAAGGATTTCTTGACTATGATAAGGAATCAGTTTGATGTATGTGTGAAATACTAAATTCGGATAATGGAACAAAATTCTTTAATTCTCAATGTAATGAACTCTTCACTTCTCTTGGGATAATCCATCAAAGCAGTTATGCTTATACATCACAGCAAAATGGGACAGTAGAAAGAAAATATAGGCATATTTTAGAAGTGGCAAGGGAATTGAAAATTCAAGGTGCCATCCTAGTCAAATTCTGGGGTGAATGTGTAAAAATAATAGTTTATCTAATCAATAAATTGCCTCCGCTAGTGCTAGAGGTAAAACACCATATGAGGTGCTCTATGGGAAGGAACTAGTGATGGACCATTTGAGAGTTTTTGGTTGTTTATGCTATGCAAGCAGCCTACCTAGGTCTAATAAACTAGTTCCTAGAACAAGAAAGGCAGTGTTAATGAGATATTCTGAAACTCAGAAGAGGTACAAGCTATTTGACTTGGATACCAAAACCTTTTTTATCAGTAGGGATGTTAGCTTTAGGGAAAGAACTTTTCCTTTCAGATCTATGCCCATTGAAAATGAAGATGATGTATTATTCAAGCCAGTGACTAATATACGAGGAACACAAACACACAATGCATAGAACTCTCATGTTTTACCTACACCACATCAATCACCTCATCCAACACACCAAGAAGGAAGTAGTTCCGCAGAAATTACAAACACACATGACACTGCAGATCATTAGTCAGAGACCCAACACATTACACCTGATTCTTCAATAGAAGCAACACATGGCTGTCAACCAACAGAGTCCAATGGAGAGATGCCTATTGAGGAACTAGCAGAAGAACAGAATCCAACTGAACAAATAACAGAGAATGATGGAAGGAAAAGAGTTACTAAGCCACATATTTTGTTAAAAGACTATGTCATTACCAAAAGGGGGTATGTTAAGTGTTCGTATTCCATGGCTAATTATGTGGGATATGATCACTTGTCTACTGACTATCAGGAGTATTTGAGCTTATTTTCAACTCCCACAGAGCCAAGAAACTTCAAGGAGGCATATAAAGATCAGAAATGGATTGAAGCAATGCAACAAGAGGTTGATGCTTTAGAACAATACCACACTTGGGAGCTTGTTTACTTGCCTAAAGGCAAGCAGCCTGTAGGCTCAAAATGGGTATATAAAGTCAAGTACAATCCAAATAGAGAAGTGAACAAATATAAAGCTAGACTTGTTGCAAAAGGCTACACTCAATAGGAAGGACTAGACTACCATGAAACCTTCTCACTTGTTGATAAGATGGTAACTATGAGGACAGTAATCAGTGTTGCAGCTTCTAAGAATTGGCCTCTATTTCAAATGGATGTCAATAATGATTTCCTACAAGGAGACTTTCAAGAGGAGGTTAGTATGGACCTGCCTCAAGGGTTTCAAAAACAGGCGGATGATATTCGGCTTAATGTATGCATATTTTGATGTATATTACTTCGCATTATGCTCATATCTCGTAGATTTCGGATGTATAATATAATTATTTGTGCTAATTTGTGGTATTTTTATGTGTAAGAATCATTCGGATACGATTTGGGATGAAAGTGCACGAATTGGAGCGAAAATAGGAAGAAAATGCAAAAGTGACCATTTGAGCGCCACAAGCAGTGTGAGGCGCTACCTGTGGCGCACAATACAGAATGCTGAAAAGTTGAGCGCCAGGGACAGCACCCCATACTGCCCTGGATACTCAAAACGTGAACATGTCCTATTTCAACCGAGAGTCAGTTATTTCGACCCCAAGACGCTCCCAACTCATATAAAAGCCAACCTAAACCTATTTTGAGGAGGAGGACGTAACTTTGAGAGAGAAACAAAAGTATGAAACACTCGGGCGCACGAATTTGATCAATTCTTCCATTTCTCTTATAGTATTCATTGATTTTATGTTTGAAAACATTATTTTTGATGATTATATGAATATGAGTGGCTAAGAACCCTATTGTTCTGGGGTCGTGGGTGCTACATGAATGTTGACGTTTGAAGTTTAAATTGACGAGTTTGATTTTATCATATTGGGTTATTTATTTAATTATATTTTTAATTATTTTGCTGAGTAGCTAACAATGAAGTACTATCTACGAATCTAGAGTTGAACTCGAAAGTGAGAATTCTAGATTGCATATAGAATTAAATAGATCAAGTTCTTGAACCCGTGCATGGGGGAACGGATTCGCAATTAAGATAGAAATATACCTAATTGCCTTGCTTGGTTAAAATACAGGAAGTATAAATGCATTCTTATTAGTCTTAATTCCATAGACATATAGGCATTAAGTTAGCTTGAATAGGAGAGTAAGAACTCGACATATTCTTATGAGTAATATCAACTCTGTCAATCAACAATCTAGATAAATCAATTAGTCATTTTAGCCCAAGAATGCAACAAGATTGTTAGCTAGCCTATGACCCTAGAATACTCTCTCCTACTGATTTTTATTCGAAATTTCTTAAGTGTTGTGGTTGATTTCTAGTTATTTCATTGCTCGATAGTCAATTAGGTAGTAAATTAATCACTTACACATTTTGTGAGAGATCTCTTGAATCGATAAGTTATTTGAGTTTGAATCAGTCAAAAGTTAATCATAAGTTTCCGTGGGAATGATACTCTACTCACTACTCTATTACTTGACGACCACGTATACTTGCGTAAGTATGTTTGGTCGCAACAAGTTTGTTGTGTCGTTGCCGGGGATTTAGAAATTAGATACTTGTATGAGTTAAGCTTTTATTAGTTATTTGTTCAAGTTTTAATTTTCAATTTGCCTTGTTTGTGTTAACGCAGGCTCTTCTCTTGAATGCGGAGGAGTAGAAGCGCCAACAATCTCCTTCCTCTTGATCTTGAAATTGAACAAACACTTCACATAGTGAGGAGGGAAGTCAAAGTTAGAACTAGAATAGAAAGAGAGTTGGACATAGTAGTTTAATGATGTTTGTCTATAATTATATATTTTTAGTGTATTATTTACCTTACATTTAGGTGCTTTAATGCTAAATTATACTATATTTGTACTTAATTGAGTTTTGTTTTATCTGTAGGTACGTTGAAGACGAAATTAGGAGCAAAGTAGAGATTTTATATATATTTTATATACTACAATAATGGTTCGTGATTATTTGATGACAGGAAATATTATGATGTATTATTGTGCAATGATGAAGACAAATCAGAAAAAGACAAAAGAATAATTGAAAAAAAGAAGGGAAACGTTAGGCAGCAAAATGAGAAACGAAGCAGCCTTCCAGGCGACGTAAGATTCATTGCTCGCGTTAGAACTTGCGCAGCGAGGCCTACGACGAGGTGGAGCGTGCGGTGAAGCTCGCGAGGCGCGGTCTGTCGTGAGGTGCTTTGCGTGTTCCGAGTTTCAAGCCTATTTTGTCTCCTTTTTGATTTTGGACTTGGTTATTTCGTCTAGGTTTTTTTCCTACACATATAAATAGTCATTAAACACCATTTTTAAGGGGAGACCAACTTTAGACAGACTTTAGACAAATGGAGAGCGCAGAGCCGCCGTGGAGGTCAGGATTCATCAGATTCCATCTTTCTTCTATCAAACTTAGTAATCTTTACTTTTTTGATGATTTGTTGTTTTTCTACACAAAATTTTCCTCTTGCTGGTACTCTCTCTCTTCATTCAATTCTTCCATATTGGCCTTCATTCTTGTAATTGCCGCACTCATTCTTTTTATATCTTTTTTGAGTTCATCATGTTACTCTGCTACTTGCCTCAGAATATCCCTAATATATGCATCACGTTCCATATCCTGCACTTCATTGCCCCTATCAAACTCACAAACACTATTAGCAAGATCATAATAAGGGCTCAGAGAAGGATGAAAAGAATTAGGACAACCATCCCAATGGCCATCTTGACCACCACACATATTACAAATATTCCACTCAAAGGATTGAGATTGTGCGCACAACTCGCTCCAGGAATATTCTGACAATATTTCCACCAGTGGAGTCCTCCACAATATGGACAAGGATCATTAAAATAAGAATAACCAGCATTCGAACAATTTACATTCCAAGATGCCATGTGAAAGTAAGTAAAAGAAAAATATACTAACTAAATAAGAAAATTAAAACTTGAACAAAAATCAATTAAAACCTTTACTCAGATAAACAATCAATAACTAAGTCCCCGACAACGGCGCCAAAAACTTGTTGGTCCCCCAAGTACACGCAAGTATATGTGGTCGTCAAGTAATAAAGTGACTTGAAAGTCAGATGTCGAACCCACAGAGACTTAGATTAACCGTTAACTAAGCAAACTAAAATCAACTTACTGTCCAAGATAATCAAAAGTTTGGTTTTCCTATTACAACTACTATTGCGAAATTTAAACACGTAATTAAGGGAGATATAGATTCCAGGGTTGTGGTCAGTTTATCAATCCTATTGAGTTCGTAATTACATATGTTAATCCAAATTATCTATGATTGCTAGTTGACCGGATCGTTTATATAAATAGCATGTTCCCACAATACTATATGTCTATCCATAATATATCAACCTATATTTCTATGGTCTTGAATCTATCATGAACGAATATAATACGGTATTCAACTAAGCAAGACTGTTAAGTATATTCCTATCCTAACCGCGAAATCTTTCCCCGAGCCACGGGTTCAGAAACAAGCTCTCTCCAATTCTACTCTAATCTAAGTACGGCTTTCCCAAGCATATCATAGATAGTAAATAGAACTCAACTGCGAGCCAAACAATTAAGCAATTATGCACAAAATTAGATAAACAACCAAAGATGATAACTCGAATTAACAGTAATATAATTAATAAAGTTTCATATTCATGACAACCACAACCCTAGAATATGAAGTTTAACTTCACATAGGCATGAGTCAAACATGACTGGTGGAACAAGCTGAAAGATTGGAAATATATGAGGCTCAACATGAGAAAATTACAGATGTGATAAAAAACTTAATAGAAGGAAGAGCTGAACTGGGACAAGAGATCGAAAAATTTGGCACTGTTATTCACGACTTAGGAGCTCAATTGATTATAAAGGTTGATGCGTCTAACGCCCAACAAAATAGTAATGAGTTGTGTGAAGTTGAAAAGGAGCTTATACGCCAAATTGAGGAGATAAAAGTGGAGAGTCAATCATTCTAGCATATGTTTGTTGATGATCCCCATGCTGAGAAAAGTACACTAGAGCCATGTGAGGAAGCATATAATGTTATATTTGAAGACTCTAGTGCATGTAAATGAGGATGTAAAGAGTAATACAATTCTAGAGTTAGGGCGTATTGGTCCTCATTCCATATATTTTTCAACATTGTGTTTGGATGATGACATGGAAATCGAGTCATCCGAGCCTTTGGAGGAGCCAATGAACGAGGAACGGGGTGCTTACATTCTTGAATTCGTTGTGCCAAAAAGTAAAAATTACATTCTTCATCTAAAGGCCAAGAAGTATAGAGTAAAAACTTTATTGCTTGGCCTAGTTTTCTTTGTAGCCCCACCGAAGGAGCATATCCACAGACTGGATTCCCTATTGGGGGCTCAATTCATAAGTTCGAAGTGGAGGCAAAAAGTGGTTCAAGTCGTGCCACAACGTTAAATCAGGTACTTATTAGGAGGCTACCCAGCTGTCACGACCCGAACTTCCCACCGTCGGGGCTGTGATGGCGCCTAGCATTTCACTTGCTAGGCAAACCAATGTTAGAGAATCATTAAACCAAATCCTTATTTCCACTCAGTAAAAAATAAGAATTAGCTAAGATGAAATATAAAAATTGTATTAATTACTACCACCCAGATCTGGAGTCACAATTCACGAGCATTCTAGAATTTAATACAAGTAATAGTCTGAAAGAAATAAAACTGTCTAAATGAAAGAAACAGTAGAACAGAAAAGATAGATGGGGACTTCAAGGTCTGTGAACGCCGACAAATCAACCTTGAGTCTCCGGATAGCGGTCCAATAGCAAAATCTCGATCAACCCGAGCCGGTACCAAAATCTGCACAGAAAGTGCAGAGTGCAGTATCGGTACAACTGACCCCATATACTACTAAGTGTCGAGCCTAACTTCAACGAAGTAGTGACGAGGCTAAGGCAAGGAACCTACAAATCAACCTGTACAATTTAATAGTGTATATACAAATAACAGTAATGAAGAGCTAGACAGGAAATATCGGGAGGGGGAAACATGCTGAGGGAAAATACGAGATAAAGAACTACAACAAAATGATAACTGGAACAGTCAATATACTATGGATCAACAGGTATAAGGAATACAGTAAAGAAAAAATAAATGCACGGCATCACCCTTCGTGCTTTTACTCTCAATCTCACCATAAAGTCAATAGAAATGGCACGACATCACCCTTCGTGCTTTTACACTCGCAATATGGCACGACATCACCCTTCGTGCATTAACACTCACAATATGGAATGACATCACCCTTCGTGCATTAACACTCACAATATGGAATGACATCACCCTTCGTGCTTTTACTCTCACAATATGGCATAACATCACCCTTCGTGCATTAACACTCTCCCTTACCATAATGCAATGCATAAATAACAATAGGAAAATAGAATAACAAGTACAAGCCTTACTTCAACATTTGGTTACACAATATCAATCTCAACTTTGAAATAAGTACTTAGTTATCACCAGAAAGTCCGTAATCATGATAAGAACGATCAATTTAACAACACTAGTCTAAACATGTAACAATTAGGCATAGGAAAGAGACAATATAAGAAAAACAGATGAAACATGGAAAACAG
>AWOL01S0012868.1:56769-67021 GCA_000715115.1 Nicotiana otophora | reverse complement strand
GACATCACCCTTCGTGCATTAACACTCACAATATGGAATGACATCACCCTTCGTGCATTAACACTCACAATATGGAATGACATCACCCTTCGTGCTTTTACTCTCACAATATGGCATAACATCACCCTTCGTGCATTAACACTCTCCCTTACCATAATGCAATGCATAAATAACAATAGGAAAATAGAATAACAAGTACAAGCCTTACTTCAACATTTGGTTACACAATATCAATCTCAACTTTGAAATAAGTACTTAGTTATCACCAGAAAGTCCGTAATCATGATAAGAACGATCAATTTAACAACACTAGTCTAAACATGTAACAATTAGGCATAGGAAAGAGACAATATAAGAAAAACAGATGAAACATGGAAAACAGGTAAATTAGCGGCGCATAAGTACTCGTCACCTCACATATACTCCGCTCACATGAATTTCACATAATAACTAGTCTGAGGTTCCTAATTCCCTCAAGTCAAAGTTAGACATAACAATTACCTCGCTCCGAAGGCCACTTAATACTCAATCACAGCTTTTCCTTTAAATTTCACCTCCAAACCTCTCGTATCTATTCAAAAATGACTCAATAATATCAAATATTGCTAAAGGAATCAATTATATTGCTTAAATTAAATTTCCCAAATTTTCCTCCAAAAAGTTAAAAATAGACCCCGGGCCTGCTTGGTCAAAATCCGAGGTTCAGACCAAAATCCATTTACCCATTAACCCTCGAGCCCGGATATATAATTGGTTTTGGAATCCGACCTTAAATTGAGGTCTAAATCCCCAATTTTCCGAAATCCCTAGTTTATACCCTAACCCCTTATTCTACCATGAAAACTCTAGATTTTAGGCTGATAATTCATAAAATATAATGGGTAATTGAAAAAAATAGTTTAGAATCACTTACCAATACTTTGGGGAAGAAAACAACTCTGGAAAATCGCCTCTAGTCCGTTTGGTTAAGTGCTGGGCGACAGTGTTCATCGCGTTCGCGAGAACACTGTCAAATTCGTGAAGGGTATAGGCTGCCAAGCCTTCGCGTTCGCGTAGGCTACCCCCTGGCCTTCGTGTTCGCGAGACATTACTCGCATTCGCGATGAAGGAAAGACTGACTCCCCCCAGTGCCTAACACTACGCGTTCGGTGCTTGTCGCATTCGCGAAGGGTACCGCCGCCATCGTTTTGCGTTCGCGACCAAGCCTTTACGTTCGCGAAGAAGAAAATTCTGGCCTCATCAGTTTACTCTTCACGTTCACGAGAGAACCTTCACGCACGCGAAGAAGGACATGCCAGAACACCAGAATCTGCAGAAAATAAGATTTTCCAAAGTCCAAACATCCCGTGGCCTATCCAAAACTCAGTTGAGCCCCCAAGGCTCCAAACCCAACATGCACACAAGTCTATAAATATCATACGAACTTGCTCGCGTGATCAAATTACCAAAATAATACCTAGAACTATGCATTTAGCACCAAATCAAATGAAATTCTCAAGAACACATTAAAATTCCTATCTTTTTAACTAGACGTCTGAATCACGTCAAATCAACTCCGTTTCTCACCAAATTTCACAGACAAGTCTTAAATATCATAATGAACATGTAACGGGCTCCGGAACCAAAATACGGACCCGGTACTAACAATGCTCAACATCAATCAATTCCTAAAAATAATTAATTTTCATCAAAAATTCATAACTCGAGCTGGGGACCTCCGAATTCGATTCCGGGCATACACTCAGGTCCCATAATTCGATACGGACCCACCAGGACCGTGAAAACACAGATCCAGGCCTGTTTACCAAAAATATTGACCGAAGCCAACTAAATCCACTTTTAAGGCAAAAATTCTTATTTTTATCAATTTTCAACCTAAAAGCTTTTCGAAAACACGCCGGACTGCGCACACAAATCGAGGAGGGTAAGAATGAGATTTTTAAGGCTTAAGAGCGCGGTATCAAGTTCAAAAATATAAGATGACCTTTTGGGTCATCATATTCTCTACCTCTAAAACAATCGTTCGTCCTCGAACGGACACAGAAAACTACCTGAGCTGGTGAAAAGGTGGGGATATCTACTCCACATATCGGACTCGGACTCCCAAGTAGCTGCCTCAACAGGCTGACCTCTCCACTACACTCAAACTGAAGGTAACTCTTTGATCTTAACTGGAGAACTTGTCGGGCTAGGATAGCCACCGGCTCCTCCTCGTAAGTCAAATCCTTGTCTAAATGGACAGAGCTGAAATCTAACATATGGGACGGATCGCCGTGATACTTTCGAAGCATGGACACGTGGAATACCGTATGAACTGATGATAACCCTGGTGGCAATGCAAGTCTGTAATCCACCTCTCCCACTTTCTCCAGAATCTCAAAAGGGTCGCTATACCTAGGGCTCAACTTGCCCTTTTTTCCGAACCTCATTACACCCTTCATGGGTGATACCCGAAGCAACACTCTCTCCCCGACCATGAATGCAACATCACGAACTCTGCGGTCGGCATAACTCTTCTGCCTGGATTGAGCTGTGCGAAGTCGGTCCTGAATAATCTTGACCTTATCTAAGGCATCCTGTACTAAGTCTATGCCCAACAACCGAGCTTCTCCCGGCTCGAACCACCCAACTGGCGACCGGCACCGCCTACCATATAATGCCTCATAGGGAGCCAGCTGAATGCTCGTCTGGTAGCTGTTGTTGTAGGCGAACTCTGCAAGGGGAAAGAACTGATTCCACGATCCTCCAAAGTCTATAACACAAGCACGGAGCATATCCTCCAAGATCTGAATAGTCCGCTCGGACTGCCCATCCGTCTGAGGATGAAATGTTGTGCTCTACTCAGCCCGCGTACCCAACTCACGCTGTACTGCTCTTCAGAAGTGCGAGGTGAACTGCGTACCTCGATCAGAAATGATAGACACGGGCACACCGTGAAGACGGACGATCTCACGAATGTAAATCTCTGTAAACCGCTCCGAAGAATAGGTAACTGCCACAGGAATGAAGTGCGCTGACTTGGTTAGCATGTCCACAATGACCCAAACTACATCGAACGGCCTGATCTCCACCTCTGATAGTTTGGCCTTTACCTCTGGCTTTCTGACCCTTGCCTCTAGCTGGCTGAGCAGGTGGTGCAGAAACTGGTGCCAGAACCATGGAACGAGAACTCTGATGCTGTGAGCTGCCCATTGCCCAAGGGAAAAATCAAGCAATGTGCCTTAGATCACCACAAGTATAACATAACCTTGGCTGCTGTGACTGTTGTCCCTAAAAATGACCCTGTCGACCTGAATAACCACCCTGATAACTCTGGAGTGGAGGTGCACTAATAGGAGCTGGTGGTGCACTGTAGGCTAGCTTGTCGGAATAATGCATCTGAGGGCCACGACCACCTGAGGCATTGTGGGATGCCTGGAGTGCTGAATGAAACGGCCTGGGAGGATGGACTCTACCAAAAGTACCCCTGCCTCTAGATGATGCACCGCTGAACTTACCGGAATAATGAGGTCTCTTGTCAGACCCCTGACCTCCCTAAGTAAGAACCATCTTGACTCGTGTGGCGACATTAGCAGCTGCCTGAAAAGTAGTCTCACTCCCAATCTCCTTAGCCATCTGCTATCTGATAGGCTGAGCAAGTCTATCAATAAACCTTCTCACCCTCTCTCTTTCGGTGGGAAGCAGAAGAATAACATGACGGGCCAAATCCACAAAATGGGTCTCATACTGAGTAACAGTCATACTGCCCTGTTGGAGACGCTCAAACTGACGGCGACGCTCTTTTCTCAATGTGATAGGCAGAAACTTCTCTATGAAGAGCTGAGAGAACTGGTCCCAATTAAGAGCAAGCGACCTAGCTGGTCTGGTCAGCCAATAATCTCTCCACCATTTCTTGGCAGAACCAATCATCTGAAATGTAGCAAAATCGACCCCATTGGTCTCCACTATACCCATGTTATGTAGAACCTCGTGACGGCTGTCGAGATACTCCTGGGGATCCTCTGAAGAGGCACCACTGAAGTGAACCGGGAAGAGCTTGGTAAACCTGTCCAATATCCATAAGGCCTCAGAAGACATAGCTGGGCCATCTCCGACCTGTGCCGCAACAACCGACTAAACTACTCCGACTGGCTGAGCTGCTGGATCCTGATACTGGGGAGCTATCTGCTCCGGAGCGGGAGTAGTGGGAGTCTAGGACCCTCCTCCAGCCTGAGAGACTGCTGGTGCCATGGGAAATGCGCCAGTCTGGGCCACACTCTCCATAAGACCCACCAAATGGACCAAAGCGTCCTGAAGTACTGGGGTGGCAATGAACCTCTCCGGAACATGAGTTGGTCCGGCAGGAAAAGTCTGGGCCGGAACCTCCTCGTCAAGATCTATCTTAGGCTTCATTGCTGGGGCTGCTGCTCGAGCTTTGGGCTGAGCCCTGCCCCTACCTCGGCCTCTGGCACGGCCTCGACCTCTGCCCCGCGTTGGAGCTGCCACTGGAGGCTCCGGCTGCTGCTCAGCTGAGGAAGCGGTACATGTTCTCGCATCTGTGAGAGAACAAGAGTAGAAGAGTTCAATCAGTATTGAGAAAACAACATTGCACGGTAGAGGAGAATAGAAGTGAAATTTGTTCCTAAACTTTATAGCCTCTAGAAGATAAGCACAGACGTCTCTGTACCGATCCTCCATACTCTACTAAGCTTGCTCATGAATCGTGAGACCTAGGCAACCTAGTGCTCTGATACCCACTTGTCACGATCCGGAATTCCCACCGTCGGGACCGTGATGACGCCTAACATTTTACTTGCTAGGCAAGTCAACGTTAGAGAATCGTTAAACCAAATCCTTATTTCCACTCAGTAAATAACAAGAATTATCTAAGATGAAATATAAAAACTGTATTAATTACTACCACCCGGATCTGGAGTCACAATTCACGAGCATTCTAGAATTTACTATAAGTAATAATCTGAAAGAAATACAACTGTCTAAACGAAAGAAACAGTAGAACATAAAAGATAGATGGGGACTTCAAGGTCTATGAACGCTGATAGATCAACCTTGAGTCTCCGGATAGCGGTCCAATAGAAAAATCTCGATCAACCCGAGCCGGTACCAAAATCTGCACAGAACGTACAGAGTGCAGTATCAGTACAACCGACCCCATGTACTGGTAAGTGTCGAGCCTAACCTCGACGAAGTAGCGACGAGGCTAAGTCAAGGAACCTACAAATTAACCTGTACAATTTAACAGTGTATATACAAATAACAGTAATGAAGAGCTAGACAGGAAATATCGGGAGGGGGAAACATGCTGAGAGGAAATACGAGATAAAGAACTACAGCAGAATGATAACTGGAACAGTCAATATACTATGGATCAACACAGTAAAGGAAACATAAATGCACGGCATCACCCTTCGTGCTTTTACTCTCAATCTCACCATAAAATCAATAGAAACGGCACGACATCACCCTTCGTGCATTAACTCTCATATCATCGCACGACATCACCCTTCGTGCTTTAACACTCGCAATATGGCACGACATCACCCTTCGTGCATTAACGGATCTGGAGTGTGATGACATCACCCTTCGTGCTTTTACTCTCAATCTCACCATAAAATCAATAGAAACGGCACGACATCACCCTTCGTGCATTAACACTCTCCCTTACCATAATGCAATGCATAAATAACAATAGGAAAATAGAATAACAAGTACAAGCCTTACTTCACCATTTGGTTACACAATATCAATCTCAACTTTGAAATAAGTACTTAATTATCACGAGAGAATCTGTAATCATGATAAGAATGATTATGCATAGGAATTAGGCATAGGAAAGAGACAATATAAGAAAAACGGAAAAAACAAGAAAAACAGGTAAATTAGCGGCACATAAGTACTCGTCACCTCACATATACGCCGCTCACATGAATTTCACATAATAAAATAGTCTGAGCTTCCTAATTCTCTCAAGTCAAAGTTAGACACAACATCTACATCGCTCCGAAGGCCATTTAATACTCAATCGCATCTTTTTCTTTAGAATTCACCTCCAAACCACTCGTATTTATTCAAAAATGACTCAATAATATCAAATATTTCTAAAGGAATCAATTATATTGCATAAATTAAATTTCCCAAATTTTCCTCCAAAAAGTTAAAAATCGACCACGGGCCCGCTTGGTCAAAACTCGAGGTTCGGACTAAAATTTATTTACCCATTCACCCCCCGAGCCCGAATATATAATTGGTTTTGGCATCCGAACTCAAATTGAGATCTAAATTCTCAATTTTTCAAAATCCCTAGTTTCGACCCTAATCCCTAATTCTACCATGAAAACTCTATATGTTAGGTTGATAATTCATAAAATGTAATGGATAATTGAAAGAAAATAGTTTAGAATCACTTACCAACACTTTGGGAAAGAAAACCACTCTGGAAAATCGCCTCTAGTCCATTTGGTTTTTGAGAAAATGAAATAAATGGCCAATTCCCGTTTTTGGATTCTGTTAAGTGCTGGGCGACAGTGTTCATCGCGTTCGCGAGAACACTATTGCGTTCGTGAAGGGTATATGCTGCCAAGCCTTCGCGAGACCTTGTTCGCATTCACGTAGGCTACCCCCTGTCCTCCGTGTTCGCGAGACATTGCTCGCGTTCGCGATGAAGGAAAGACTGACTCCTTCCCTCCCCCCCCCCCCCCAGTGCCTAACATTACGCGTTCGCGTGGTGCTTGTCGCATTCGCGGAGGGTAAAGCCCCCATCGCTTCGCGTTCACGAAGAAGAAAATTTCGGCCTCATCAGTTTACTTTTCGCGTTCGCGAGAATACCTTCGCGAACGCGAAGAAAGACATGTCAGAACACCAGAATCTGTAGAAAATCAGATTTTTCAAAGTCCAAACATCTCGTGGCCTATCCGAAACTCACCCGAGCCCTCAGGGCTCCAAATCAAACATGCACACAAGTCTAAAAATATCATATGAACTTGCTCGCGCGATCAAATTGTCAAAATAACATCTAGAACTACGAATTTAGTACCAAATCAAATGAAATTCTGAAGAACACATTAAAATTTATATCTTCTTAACTAGACGTCTGAATCACGTCAAATCAACTCCGTTTCTCACCATATTTCACAAACAAGTTTTAAATATCATAATGAACCTGTACCGGGCTCTAAAATCAAAATACGAACCCGGTACTAACAATGCCCAACATCAATCAATTCCTAAAAATAATTAATTTTCATCAAAAATTCATAACTCGAGCTGGGGACATCCGAATTCGATTTCGGGCATACGCTTAGGTCCCATAATTCGATACGGACCCACCGGGACCGTCAAAATACGGATCCGGGCCTGTCAAAATATGGATTTATGCCCGTTTATCAAAAATATTGACCGAAGTCAACTAAATCAACTTTTAAGGCAAAAATTCTTATTTTTATCAATTTTGAACATAAAAGCTTTCCATGAAACACGCCCGGACTGCGCACGCAAATTGAGGAGGGTAAGAATGAGATTTTAAGGCTTAAGAGTGCAGTATCGAGTTTAAAAATATAAGATGACATTTTGGGTCATCACGTCTGCTTTACTGCATTTTATTTTATTTTATTTTATATTATTTTTGTAGTGTTATTTTTGTTTTGTAGGATTATAAGCATAGGAGGTAAAGCCATTGGAAGAGTGCAAAAGCGAGCTAGCTAGTGAGAACTAAATGTGGGGTGACCACACAAAGGACCATGCATGGGGAAAGTCTGAGTACCTGTCAGCCGCTATTGCTTCAGCCTTTGGCCTTTCAGGGAGTTTTTTGTCCACCCTCGTTATTATTTTGCTTTATTTGTGTACTAGTAAATTTTCCGCGCTTCGCGCAATTTAGAAAAACCTATTTATAGAATGATATTTTAATATTCGAATACTAAAAATAATAAAAGTAGGTTATATATACCTTATTATTTATCTTCTTGTTCTTTTATGTATCATCTTATTCTTGGGTTTCACAAAAGAAAGGAGAAAGATAAAAGGAGAGAAATTTCTTTTTATTTTCTTTGCGTAAGTTATTCATAATTTACTCTTTTAGTTGTTTGACACGGGTATATAATTTGTTCATCTTTATCTTTTGATGCGCTATAGTAAATTAAAGTGAATAGTTATTTCTTTTCTATCCATGGAATATAGACATCTTATTATGATATATATGTAAAATCCACGAATATACACAAAATTTTGTGGGGGAGAAACCATTACCACTACATGTCTACCGTCTGCCGTTATTGCAATCACTTCAAATCGCCACTATTTTTTGTTCGTTTGAGATCTCTTCTCATGTACATTTGAGATGTCCAAAAGGAATAGAACATTGGAGGGTAAAAACTTGAATGAAAATGATGTTCTATCAAAATGAAAGGGTGTTACTTCTCTGTCTTTGATGTTGCAACCACATTAGGAACATAAGGCAAGTATTAATAAGTAAAAACTAAAGTACGACTATTTTAAACCGAAGGGAACTACTCACAACTTCACTTTTTGGAGATGAAAATTTTAACTGGACCACATTAAAAATCTTACTAAATTGTATTTTTGAATTTAGCTAAAATAGAAACGATGAAAAAGTCATAAGTAGACAAACATAAATAATTTTTATAAATTGATAAAATCATAATTTTATTTTCAATGGTATCTATGAGTGCAATTTTCGTCCTTCAAGCACCATACACCATACATGTTAGAACCTATATGCAATTAAACGGGTCTTAATATGAGTGGATAGAAACAATTATAAGTTCTTAATAAATAAGTCTACTACATTGATCAGATCTTAAAAAGAAAATTCTTTTCAAAAGGGTAGATCAATATAAACTTTGAAAATGATTCTTTTTTCTCTTGTATATGTTTCATTGGAACCTAATCACAATTTTGTGAAAATACAATTAGACCATGTTTTGTATAAGTTTGATCTATAGACTTCTTGAATTGATAGTTTTTCTCTTTGATACGTGAATTGATACTCTTGAAAAAGTCATTCAAGAAGAAATTATCAGAAATAATATCGCTTGTAAAAAGATGAAAAATAACCTATACCCAACAGACATATAGGTAATATAGAGTAAACTCAAACGACAAATTATGATTCCAACATGAACAACCTTAAAAGAAAATACTATGATGAATCACTCTGTTAATACATGTTTGTCCAATCCTTTGTCGATCCCCTATGATGAACCATTTGGTTTATGGATGCTTGCTTTGTAGGGTGCTTTTCATGACAGTATATGCCTCGAAGAAAAGTATACTAACCCTTCGGGTTACTCAGTTGATTTGGAGGACGGTTATTCATACGGATGACCGGGATCGATTCTTCCCTCAATACCTTCTGGGGTTGAGCCTGTCGCACAGGGCTTGCCTAGTGCGGTTTACATCCTCTGTGTAATTTGCAGGCTATTACACAGAGGGTGGTTTACCCAGTGCGCACAAAGTGCTCACAAGAAAAGTATACTGAGCGTGAAAGAAAATGTTCCATGACATAGATTTCTACATTTATATTTTTTTTATGAATACGAAACTAATGAAATATATCTATTGGGGGTGTTGCTACGGTTGTCAAAATAGTATAGCTTAGCCTAAAATTACATTAAACATATTAATAGACATTAAATTCAAGGGAGTTGAAGCACCATAATATTTAGAGGCAGTTAAAACTTTAATTGTCACAATATATTAGAAAAGGACATAACCGTTGTAACTTTTTATAAGCATGCGTCTTTCAAATAGCAAAATTTATTTTTATTAGTTGTTGCAACCGTTCCATTCAGTTTGGAAGAACATGACTTTTGATAGTACAAATAACAATAAAAAAAAAGAAGGAAAATGCCCAAAAAACAGGAAAAAGATAAATAGCAATTCTCATCTAGAAAAGTTGTCACTCGTTAAACATATCTTCATGGACTACTACACGGATAAATTACATATACTACACGAATAAATCACTATCAAGAACTTTGAAAATAAAATCACATCTCATCGTCTTATCAACAAAGTCCACCTGACACCTCTATGATTTCAACCTATCTAACTTCTGAATAATATCACCCTCTTTTGATCCCTTTTCATTTATCTAATTATCTCTTTGACAAAGCATTTATTAGTCTGGCTAGGCTTCTACACTAAGTTACATTAACTTATAAATTAATGAGTCAAAGATTAGGAACCCCCCGCATATATATATATATATATATATATATATATATATATATATCTC
>AWOL01S0012868.1:37945-55527 GCA_000715115.1 Nicotiana otophora | reverse complement strand
ATCTAAATATTATAATATATATGATTATGGATATCAAATGATAATTTAACTTATAATTAATTAAATATAGAATAATTACTATCATATTAGATATATAGTATAATGATATATCTAATGTTATGTACATTTAATAACTATCATTAGGATGATTATAGTATAGATTATGATTGCTATACTAATAAGATATAGTATACCTTATGGGTATATACAAATTGATAATACTAGTATAATAATATATACCATATGCTTATATTTAAGGTAATAAATATATTATGTAATTATTTAATGTATACTTGTGATTAATCTCCAAGTATATTAATAGTAATTGATTAATACTAATAGATATTGATGATAAATTATTACCTTATGGTGATATTACCTTAATACTATTATTTATATATATATATATATATATATATATATATATTATAAGGTTATTCTCTGATGAAAAAAAAATCCCAAAAGCGAATCTACTCTCTTGCCCTCTAAAGACAAAATGTTATGGAAAAATGAGATCAAACACGAAGCTTTTAAGAATCAACACTTTCCTTTTTCCCTGAATATTAGAATTAAAAACACTTTCAGATTTTTATCTTCCTCTAATAGCCATTGCCTTTTTTTTTTCCTTTCAATTTTCTTATGAAAATAATAATCAATTTCCAACAGTTATTTTAAAATATATATAACTTTCCAATTGTACTGTGTTAACTACTGTAGGATATTATATTGAGTTTCATCCTCATTTCTTGCGCAAGAACCAAAATCTCTTGTTCCTTGATCCTCTCTCAGGTACCTTCGACGACTCTGACACAAAGTCGAGGAGAACAAATATAAGTTGTGGGATTAAAAAAGGAAAAAACAGAAATTTAAAAATAGATATTTGAAAATCAAACACCAAACGTACATGACAATTGAAAATTAAAATAGAAACTTAATTAAAATATATTGAAAATCAAACACCACATATACATGAAGTTTCATTCGTACCATTAGCTTCTTCTCTGCCGAAACTTCCTCACTGCTGATTGACTTCCTCTACTCCGCTAGTTTATTATCTTTTGTAAAGTAAATGATCAGCTCAGCAATAAAAAAATCAATTGATGAGGAAAAATGATAATTATACCCTTAAAAGAGTCTTTGTCAAAAGAATTGTGCATTAATCATCACAAAAAAAAAATCTTGGTCAAAAGAAAAGGTGGAAAGGTCGAAAGGTAAATACAAATTTCTTTTTCATTCCTTATTTATTATGTAGAATATTACAAGAAATATTTTGAAGAGTGAAAAGTTGCAATGGTTCGGGTAAAAAAGAAAAGGTTGTTACGGTTAAAAGTTGAAAGTAAGGGTTTTCGTTTTTGTATTTCTGAAATTTAATAATGGATTATTGTACTGAATTGAGTGAGGAAAAAATCTAAAAATTAAAAAAATAGATAAATTCATTTCCTTGTCTATGAGATATGCCACATCATCTCTTAAGGCCCCTCAATTATAAATATATATAGATTGGGGACACTGCACTCCTTTAAGGCCACATCATCTCTTAAGGCCATTCCTTTAAGTGTGAGGTGGGATAATTCCTCTAGATAATTAGTAGTAGTATGTTAGAAAATGTTAATTTCTTATTTTGATTTTAGCTTCTTATTTTTGTTTTCGTAGTTGTGTAGTATTTTAGTAGCTTAATTTATTTTTTTTAAATGTGGAAAATAAGAAGAAGAACAAAATTCGAAAAAGGTAGAAAAATTGGACTTTTCCCGATGATGGATCTCCTAGACAGTTTTCTTGAGGGATTAAAGTCTAAACAAAAATCCAAAAATATGTCTTTTAGCTTTCTGTAGGTAGTAATAATCCCCTGTGATTTTTCTTTGTGCCTCGGTTCTTTTTCATGGGATGTAGTTTGAACCGGGTAGTAGTTTTTCCTTTTATTTTTTTATTTTTAGAGTAGATTAGAAATTAGAGAATAAATAGAGGAAGAAAGATGAGATTCCTAGGCGCCCTTGACTTGTTTGATAGTAGCATATTTAGGCTTTGGCATGCGTAGTATCTTCCCTATGTGCTAAAAGTGTTTTTGATGCCTTGGTTATATGGATAGCATATTTTGTGACGTCTATGTCTCATTTTCTTGACTTATGTTCATTTTGTGCTTAATGCTTAACATCTCGTGGCTCCGGGAATACTTGCATTAGTTTGAGAGTCGGAATGAAACCGTCCTTAGTGAGAGATTTGCCATGTGCGGCGAGATATTTGTATAGTCCAAGTTATTATGCTTGTGTCTAGAACTTGCCCAGTATGTGAGTCGAAGCGAAATTTTAGGTGATACTCGGATTGAAAAAGGATTTTAGGCTATCTTTGTTCTTTTTGAGTTTAATGCTTATCACAAATAAAATATAACCCTAGTTAACCATTTTGAGATTATAGACTTTTATTTAGCACCAACATTACAAGCCTAAACCTCTTTTGTTCTAAATTGACATTATTTTGATCCTTTTTACCTCTTAAAGCACTTTAATTGTGAGATGAATGCTAAAAGGAGTAAGAAGGGACTAAGTGTGGGGTGACTTTTGAGTGGAACCAGTGAAAGGAAGAAATATGCACTTATTTTGTAAAAGAATACACCACTAGTGAAAATTACAAAAGAGAAAAAGAAAAAATAAAATTAGATGAATAAATTGATATTTTGTTCTTGCTAGTGGGATTGAATTAAAGTAGTACTTAAAGAAAGAGAGAACATTGTTAGGGATGATTTTAGTTGTGAAATTAAAATTGCGATTGAAGAATTTACGCTTACAGTTGATTATGTGATATATTAAAGTGCTTAAGATGGTTATCCACTATACCTAAATATATCCTTCCCGTACCTTAGCCCACATTACAACCATAAAAAAGTCCTAATTGATTTTAGACTGAGTGAACCTACATTTGTAGAGATTTACATTAAGGGCAAGCCTATGGTGTCAATTGCATGCATGCGACTTTTTTTGTGAGAGTGAGATATTTTCTTTGATATATATAGGTCCTTAAAATATATTTGAGTATTTGATTTGAATGTATGGATTCAACTTACTCTCTTGTTCTTATTGTAAGGGCACATGGTTTCACAAGGTATAGGTAACGTTATTAGACTTCTCTCTATGATGTTGGGTATTCAATCCATGCGTGCATTATGACATTGAGTTGGTTTTTGAGGCTAGGATTGTTAGGAGCATGCTGTCTTTGTTGTGAATATTCGTGAAGTATGACATAAGAAAAGGGAAGTGTATGTGATTGAACATGCTAAAGTTTAATTGTTGCTATAAACCATGGTCATTGGTGTAGTGTACCTCAATTGTGTAAAAACAAAGTGCTCAAGGATAGTGTGAATTGTTGGTTGACTCGTGGACGAGCAACATTTAAGTGTGGGGTAGTGATGTTTGGCTATAATTATATATTTTTAATGCATTATTTACCTTACATTTAGGTACTTTAATGCTAAACTATACTATATTTGTATTTAATTGAGTTTATGTTATGTGTAGGTACATTAAAGACGAAATTGGGAGCAAAGTAGAAATTTTATGTGTATTTTATATACTACAAGAATGGTTCGTGATTATTTGATGATGAAAATATTATGATGTATTATTGTGCAATGATTGAAGACAAATAAGAAAAAGACAAAAGAAGAATTGAAAAAAAGAAAGGAGGCAGCAAAATGAGAAACGAAGAAGCCTTCCAAGCGACGCGAGATTCATTGCTCGCGTTAGAGCTTGCGCAGCGAGGCCTACAGCGACATGGAGCTTGCGGTGAAGCTCGCGAGGCACGGTTTGTCGTGAGGTGTTTTGCCTGTTCTGGGTTTCAAGCCTATTTTGTCTCCTTTTTGGTTTTAGACTTGGTTATTTCGTCTAAGTTTTTTCCCTACACATATAAATAGTCATTAAACACTATTTTTTAAGGGGAGACCGACTTTAGACAGACTTTAGACGAAGGGAGAGCGCAGAGCCGCCGTGGAGGTCGGAATTCATCAGATTCCATCTTTCTTCCATCAAACTTAGTAATCTTTACTTTTTCTTGATGATTTGTTGCTTTGCTACCATGTCTATGTGGAGCTAAACTTCACGTTCTAGGGTTGTAGTTATCATGAATATTGAAGTTTATTAATTATATTACCATTAATTCGAGTTATCAACTTTGGTTGTTTCTCTAAGTCTGTGCATAATTGCTTAATTGTATGGCCAACAGTTGAGTTCTATTTACTATCTATGCTATGTTTAGGAAAGTCGTGCTTAGATTAGAGTAGAATTGGAGAGAGCTTGTTTCTGAACCCGTGGCTCGGGAAAAGATTTTGCGGTTAGGATAGGAATATACCTAACAGTCTTGTGGGAACAAGCTATTTATATAAACAATCCGGTCAACTAGCAATCATAGATAATTTGTATTAATAGGTGTAATTACGAACTCAATAGGATTGATAAACCGACCGCAACCCTGAAATCTATATCTCCATTAATTACGTGTTTAAATTTCGCAATAGTACTTGTAATAGGAAAACCAAACTTTTAAGTATCTTGGACCGTAAGTTGATTTTAGTTTGCTTAGTAAACAGTTAATCTAAGTCTATGTGGTTTCGACATCCGACTTTCGAGTTACTTTATTACTTGACTGCCACGTATACCTGCGTGTACTTGGGGGATCAACATTCAACCACAGCCAATAAAGATGGCAGGTAATGAAGAGCGTCTGGTGATAGAAGCTGGAAGGCCCAATCCTGCTATTATGACTCAGGCTATTGTGAAGCCTGATATAACATGTCACTTTGAACTCAAACAGTACATGGTACAGCTGATTCAGTCCGCAGGGCAATATGTGGGTCTATCTCATGAAGACCCACCGAGGTACATTCAGAACTTCCTGGAAATTACAGACACTTACAATTATCCGAACGTTTCCAAGGACTATGTCAGGCTGACACTGTTCCCCTTTTCACTGATGGGGGAATATAAGGAATGGTTACAAATGGAGCCCGCGAACTCAATCCACACTTGGGATGATCTAGCAAAGAAATTCTTAATCAAGTTTTTCCCCATTAAGAAGACAAAGTCGCTGAGGAGCCATATTCTTGGGTTCCAACAATGGGATGGCGAGACTCTTTGTCAATCTTGGGAAAGATACAAGAACCTACTCAGAGACTGCCCGCATCATTGTCAGACTGATGATGTGTTGGGTCATACTTTCGATGATGGGCTAGACGATACATCAAAGATGAATCTTGACTCAGCTTGTGGGGGTAGTTGCATGGCGAGGCCGTATAGTGAAATCCAGCTCCTGCTAAACAACTTCACTACTAATGATCATAATTGGCAAGAGGATGGGGAATCACGAAGAACGATTAAATAGAAAGAAGCCAGTGTACTTGAGCTTGATGACTTCTCAGCCATGAGAAAAGATATAGCAAAATTGGCAAATCAGATGAATAGAATGACAATGCACCAAACACAACAGATGTAACATGTACAACAGATGCCTACTTGCTGCGAATTATGTGGTGACAGTCACACGAGTGACATGTGCCCCATGAATCCTGAATCTATATACTATATGGGGCAACAGAGCAGAGGTTCGATGAATCAGCATGCACAATATGGGAACACTTACAATCCAAATTGGAAGAATCATCCTAACTTCTCTTGGGGTGGAAATCAGCTGACTCAGAATCATTATAGTCCCCAAGGAAATTTTAATCAACCTCAAAAACTACCTCAGCAAGTAAATGAGAGCACGAATGGCTTGTTGACAATCAACAACTCAGGACCGATTTTGAAATCTTGAGAGACAAATGGGGAAATTAACGTCAAATCAAAATACCAAACATGTAGGCACTCTTCCTAGTGATACAAAGAAGAACCCTAAAGTTAATGCAGTTACACTTAGAAATGGGAGGGAATTAGAAGAAATGCCAAAGAAGAGAAAGGACAAGTCTATATCTGAGGGGGAGTTGATTCCTAAAGCAATATATGAGTCAAAGAAAGATGACGCAAGATCAGAGCCAGTGAATACTATAAGGCCGCCACCACCTTTCCCCCAAAGATTGCAGAAAAATAATGATGATCACATGTTCAACAAATTTCTCTCCATGTTGAGGCAGGTTCAATTGAATATTCCATTGGTGGATGTACTTCGTGAAATTCCAAAGTATGCTAAGTACATCAAAGATATAGTGGCTTATAAGAGGAGATTGACTGAATTCGAGACAGTCACACTTAGTGAGGAGTGCAATTCAAGGGTCCAAAACAAGCTTCCTTAAAAGCTTAAGGATCCTGGCAGCTTCACCATCCCTGTGCGGATTGGTAATATTGATGTGGATAATGTTCTTTGTTATTTGGGGAAAGCATAAATCTGATGCACTTGTCCTTGTTCAAGAAATTGGGTTTGGGAGCTCAAAGACCAACCACTGTGATGTTGTAACTAGCGGACAGATCTATAGCCTATCCTGAAGGAGTGATTGAAGATGTGTTGCTGCAAATTGGAAAATTCATCTTTCCAACGGACTTCATTATCCTAGATTATGAGGCTGATGAACAAGTTCCAATCATATTGGGATGACCTCTCTTGGCTACAGGTGATGCGATTATTAAAGTGAGAGAGGGAAAAATAATTATGAGGGTGGACCATGTGGAAGCAGTTTTTAATGTCTACAAGGCAATCCAACTTCCCCACCATTATGAGGAGCTCCCTATGATATCTGTTGTGAAGGTGGATGAGCAATTTATCGACACGAGTGTATATCTAGATAATTCTCTTGAGAAAGCACCCATGTTGTTCGATAGCTTGGAGATTGATGACGCGGTTGAGGAGATGATGCATATAATAGATGCATCATGTTCTTACATGCAGGGATTCAACCCCTTTGAGCCCCTAAATAGGTCAAGTAGGCTCCTCCAAAGCTTTCGATTGAAGAAGCTCCAAAATTGGAACTTAAACCCTTGCCCCCTCATCTTTAATATGCTTATTTGGGTGGTTCTGACACTCTACCTGTTATTGTTTCTTCTGACTTGTCTAAATTGCAGGAAGAAAAGCTGTTGAGAGTGCTATGTGAGCACCAACGAGTAATTAGGTAGACGATGTATGACATTAGAGGCATTAGTCCAGCTTTCTGCATACATAAAATCCTCATGGATGAAGGGCACAAGCCAATTGTAGAGCAACAATGCCGCCTAAATCCAATCATGAAAGAGGTGGTAAGAAAAGAAGTGATTAAGTGGCTTGATGCAGGTATTGTATTTCCAATCTCTGATAGCAAATGGGTAAGCCCTATCCAATGTGTGCCTAAGAAGGGGGGATGATTGTAGTGGTTAACGAAAATAATGACCTGATTCCCACAAGAACTGTGACTAGGTGGAGAATTTGCATAGATTATAGAAAATTAAACAATGCCACCCGAAAGGACCACTTTCCCCTCCTCTTTATTGATCAAATGCTTCATAGATTTACCGGACAGGAATACTACTGTTTCCTAGATGGCTATTGGTGGTATAATTAGATTGCTATAGCCCTAGAGGACCAAGAGAAAATTATATTTACGTGTCCATATGGCATGTATGCATTTAAGAGAAAGCCCTTTAGTCTCTATAATGCACCTACAACTTTTCAAAGGTGTATGATGGCTATTTTTACTGACATGGTTGAAATATTTGTAGAAGTGTTCATGGACGACTTTTCTGTGTTTGGGTGTTCTTTTGATAATTGTTTAATGAACCTTGATAAAGTGCTTGCTAGGTGTGAAGAGACAAGCTTGGTGCTAAACTGGGAAAAGTTCCATTTCATGGTACGAGAAGGTATAGTCTTGGGGCATAAGGTGTCCAAAAATGGTTTGCAGGTGGACAAAGCAAAGGTGGAGGCAATTGAAAAATTGCCCCCACCGACGTCCGTCAAGGGCATTCGCAGTTTCTTGGGCCATGCAGGTTTTTATCGTCATTTCATTAAAGATTTTTCAAAATTTCTTCTCCTATGTGCAGGCTTCTTGAGAAAGATATCCCCTTTAAGTTTGATGATGCATGTCTGAAAGCATTTGAGGAGCTGAAGGGAAAATTGGTGATTACGCCAATTATCATTGCCCCGGATTGGGTGCAGCCATTTGAGTTGATGTGCGATGCCAGTGACATAGCAATCAGAGTTGTTATGAGACAGAGGAGGGAGAAAATCTTTCACTTCATTTATTACGCGAGCAAAACTTTGAATCCAGCCCAGATGAACTACATTGTTACGAAAAAGAGTTGCTTGCAGTAGTGTGGGTGTTTGACAAGTTCAAATCCTATCTAGTGGAAACCAAAGTCATCGTCTACACAGATCACTCATCTATAAGGTACTTGTTTGAAAAGAGAGACGCCAAGCCGAGACTAATTCGATGGGTTCTCCTCTTGCAAGAATTCGACTTGGAGATCCGAGATCGAAAAGGAATAGAAAATCAAGTGGTTGATCACTTGTCCAGATTAGAAAATCGGAACCATGTGGCTGAGGGAGGTTCGATTAAGGAGACATTTCTGGATGAGTAGTTATTGGAAATCACCTCTAGTGAAGCCCCGTGGTACGCAGACTATGTGAATTTTATTGAAAGTGGGGTGACACCACCAGAATTTACACCCGATAATAGAAGAAGGTTTCTACATGATATGAGGCTCTACATATGGGATGAGCCATTACTATATAAGAAGTGCGCAAATTAGTTGGTACGAAGGCGTGTCCCTGAGGAGGAGATGAATGCAATATTGCATGACTCTCATACTTCTCCATATGGAGGTCATCACTAGGGGATAGAACCGCCCAAAAAGTGCCGCAATCAGGTTTCTATTGGCCAAAATTGTTTAAGGATGCACATGCCTTTGTTAAAAAGTGTGAGGTGCCAAAGAACCAAAACAATCACGAATAAGCACGAGATGCCTTTGCAAAATATTCTGGCAGTAGAGCTCTTTGATGTTTGGGGAATTGATTTCATGGGACCGTTCCCATACTCTAATGGTCACAGGTACATCTTGGTGGCGGTCGATTATATGTTTAAGTGGGTGAAGGCCATTGCTCTCCCTACTAATGACGCAAAGGTAGTGGTAAACTTTGTAAAGAAGCACATATTCACACGCTTTGGGGCTCCAAGAGTGTTGATAAGTGACGGAGGAACTCATTTATGTAATAAATTATTGAATAATGTTCTAGTAAAGTATGGAGTCAAGCAAAAGGTTGCCATCGCCTATCACCCCTAAATGAGTGGTCAAGTGAAAGTGTGAAATAGAGAAGTGAAGCAGATTCTGGAGAAAACGGTAAGTGGAAATAGGAAGGACTGGGCCTGAAAGCTGGACGACGCATTATGGGCATATCGAACTGCATACAAGACCCCCATAGGTACTTCTCAGTATAAGTTGGTTTATGGGAAGGCATGCCACTTGCCTGTCGAGCTCGAACACAAAGCCTATTGGGCGATTAAAAAGCTAAATATGGATATGGATTTAGCCAGCGAGAAGTGGTTGTTACAACTCAACGAGCTTGATGAGTTTCGATTGCACACGTACGAAAATGCCAAATTTTATAAAGAGAAGACCAAGAGGTGGCATGACAAGCACATCCATCATCGCAAGTTTGAGCCAGGTCAAGAAGTTCTCTTGTTTAATTCGAGGTTGAAGCTTTTCCCCGGAAAGCTTAAGTCTCGATGGGCAGGTCTTTTAGTTGTGGTAAGTGTGAGGCCTCATGGAGCGGTGGAATTGCGTGATACGAGCTCAAGTTGTACCTTCTTGGTAAATGGGAAGAGAGTAAAACATTATTGGGGTGGTGACATTGCATGTCACAAAACCTCGGTGGACTTGGCCGATGCTTGAAAACGTGATGAGTCATGCCGCGACGTTAAACCAGGCGCTTGTTGGGAGGCAGCCCAATTTTTTAATGCTTTCGTAGCTTAGCTTTTTATTTTCTTTTAGTTAGAGTAGACTAGTTTTTTTGTTGTTTTCTTTGTAGTTATAGAAATCATAGGCGGGAATGGTGTGGGGGTGTGTATAATGTATGTATTGAATGCTCGGGTTAAGGGTTGTTTATATCCAAAAGAATGTGAATGAGCGCCCAGGCCAGTGCCCCACACTGCCCGAGGCGCAGTTTACAGAAACATCATAACCCCCAGCACCAAGCCCAGCGTGGGCGCTGGCCTGGTGGGTCAGGTAAGGTAATTGTTTTTTGTTTTCGTTTGATTTATTTGTAATTTATTTAGATAACCGGACCCAATTACCCATATATACACGCACAAAATCACACATGCCCAATTACCCCAACCAAATTAAATTAACTCTAACCCAACTCTTCCCTATCTCACANCCCCCCCCCCACCCCCCATTCTCTCTCGTTCTCAAAGTTCTCAAAACTTTGTTGTTCACGTTCTTCTCTAGACTAAAATGTATGTTCCTCATCCCCTTCTTCTCTTGTATATTGTGAATTTGTATGGGTTGTCACGACCTTCATTCTCAAAAGACCCCCAATCCTCTAGGTCTCTTTGACATGTTTTATTACTATGGTGGGTGGTCCTATTGTGCACAAAATTAGTTTCTAATATTGGTTGTGAAGTTATATTTGCAGTAGCAAACTACAATTCCCTCTACTTCATTTAAATTTGGGAGGGCCACCTTGCTCCACCATTGTTGAAATAAGAGAAGCAAAATTGATTCCCACAAAGTGTTTGCTCAAATGCCTAAAAGAGTGAATTGAACACCGGTGAATTCTGAGTAGCCGAGTGTAGTTGTATATGATGTTAGGCTAAGTGTGGGGTATTTGGGGGTAATGTATCTTGTTGTAAACGATTGTAAGTAGCAGTTAGTGTACTATATTAGTGTAGTACTGTGAATTTTAGCATTGCTTGCTTGCACTACGGTTAAGTTATGGCCATGTTCGACTCCATGAATTGTGGCATGGGGAAGTCTTGAGTACCTATCGCCTTGTGATGAAATATTGGTGCACTTTGAACCACTATTGTGAGTAGATTATACATAGCCTTCGGTTTTAAGTGTGGGGTCATCTTGGCTTTTCACAATGAGCTTGAGAAAATTTCTTGATCCATTCTCACATTTGTGTTTGTCGTGTGTAGGTTGCTATGGCTCGTGACAGTGCCGCAAAAGGAAAAGTGGTGGGAACGTCCTCCACTACTGCCCCCTCCCAAAATATGCAAGCAAGGTGAGGGATCTTCTAGGCAGGCTAAAGGGAAACAAGTTGTCGTAGGATCACAACAGGCACATTTGCAACCGAGGCCTCGTTTGAAATTAGTCAGTGATGCTACTATCGCATGGCATAGGGACTTTGTGCGATATGGGCGGTATGTCTCTGAAATGGGGATCAATGCGAAAGATCTAGAAAGAAATTTCTCGGATGTGCTTGCCCGGTTGGTAGAAATAAAGATGGAGAAATCGTAGAATGCCTGGCCCTGCAAATTTGAGCATGGTGTGCGAGCTATACGCCAATTGGAATGCGGACTTGTTTTGATCATGTGTCCTAGGGAAGGATATACCACTAGCTAAGAGATCCTCGTGTGCATTTTTGGGAGTTGATAACCCGAATCCACGGAGGCTCCAAAAGTTCGTCAAAAGCCCATGCTACCAGACAATACGTCACACTCTTTGTGGCATTGATTCTAATGCCAAGTGGACATGGACTAAGGGAGATTCCCACTTGAGATGCTCCGTTTTGACTTCAACAAGACGGATAAGGTATGGCAAAACTTCGTGCAGGCTAGATTGATGCCCGTCGAGCATAACAGTGAATGCACTCGAGCTCGAGTGTGTGTGGTTTTATTTATAATGACTATGCAACCCATAAATGTGGGTGAGATCATGCTCGGGGAGATGGCCCGCACCCACTTTGGGCAAAGGATCAAAAGGTTCTTCTTTGGCAACCTCCTGACGCAGTACATGCTATCTCGAGGGGTACCGAAGTACACTGGCTATGATGAGGTAATGGAGGCACCAGAGGCATTGCTAGACATTACATCCTTGTTGGAGTCCACATCGAAGCTAAGCCAATCTGCGAGGAATGAGAGGGATGAAAACTTCAATAGGTATCTTTATAGTTCCCTCAATGTGATAATGTGCAGGCTAGGGGTGTCGGATGAGGAGCGCATGCTGTTGCGCAATGATCTCTCCAGTTCTTCCATGGAGATGTTGGGAATTGCACCGGGCAGTCCCATTCACCCATCTGAGGACGAGAACACATACTAAGGATCTAATGATGAGGATGAGATGGGTGATGAAGTCACGGGCCCCATGGATTTGGTGCCCCAAGGAGAGGATGATGATGATGATCCCATAGCCGCGGCTGGTGGGCATCCTGAGGAGGCGAACTCCGATTAGCAGGGAGTTCTTTCTTTCCACCTTACTTTGTTTTAAATTTTTTATGCATCAGGGACTATGCATTATTTAAGTGTGGGGTGGGGGAATACTTCCTGACTTGTAATTGTATAAGATTTTTATTATTGTTGTTTTGATTTTTTTTATTATTTGTTAGCTTAGTTTAGAACTCACATAGTCTAATTAGCTAGTAAAATGAGAAAAAAAAATCAGAAAAAGCTCGGACTTTTCCAGATGATGGATCGGTTGGACAATTTTCTTAAGGGATTAAAGTCCGATTAAAAATACCAAAAAAAATTTCTTTCGTTCTTTTTAGGATAGTTAGGTAGTATCCCTTGGGTTTTCTTTGAACGCCGGTTCTTTTCCAAGGGTGTAGCTCAAACTGGGTGTGTTTGTTTTATTATTTTATTGTTTTTGGAGTAGGATAGGGAGAAAACTGAGGTGCTCTGAGGTACATGTTGACATTTTTGGTGTTGGAACATTAAGCTATGGCATGCGCTCTGTCTTCCTGAATATTTTATTTGAATTGTAATGCCCAAGTAAAGTAAGTAGCCTAATCTTTGACGCCTTGTTCTCAGTTGATTGACTTGTATGCCAAGTGCATCATTGCTTGAAAATTCTCAACTCATTGTGCTTGCTTGACTTGAGAGTCGAACAGAACTGTATTGATCGAGTCAAGTGCTATGTGTGTGTAAGGATTGGTGATATTTTGTGCTATCGCATATAGTCTAGAACTTGCCTCGTGTGTTAATCGAATCGAAACCGTTAAGTTATGCTAGTCTATGAGATGACATAGGCGTTTCTTGCTTGACTATAGAGGTGCTTGTCACTCACAAATAAAATCTTTTCTGTTGCTAGCCCCTTTGAGCCTATAGACCTTTTCTTTGGCACCTACACTACAAGCCATATCCCTATTTCGTTCTTAATTTGAGCTTGGTGAACCTTTACCTCCTAAGGTACTTAGTCGCTAAAAGAAGTAAGGTGAGAGATTAGGGAGTGGCTTTCGAGTGGAACCATGGAAGAGCCCTTAAGGTGCACTAAAATTTCGAAACAAAAAAGGTCACTAGCCGATGAACCTTAATGTATGGAGTGTGTGGAGAAAAGAAGAAAAAAGGGGAGAAAGAGAAAAAAAATTGCAAGAAAAAAATAGTAGTTCAAATAATGTAGAAAAACACATACTTCTTAATCCTTGGAATTTGTGCTAGTGGGAATATAGAGGTGCTTAATTGAAAATATAGGTATGTTATATATGGTGTATGATAAGTGAATTGGTTGAAAAGAAGATGTGCTCGATGTTTGAGTGTAGTGTATTAAAATGCTTAGGAGGGTTAGTCACTATTCTTAAATGTATCCTATCCGTCCCTTAGTCTACATTACAACCTTACAGTCCTAATTGATTCTAAATTTGGCTAGCTTAGATTAGTAGAGATGTACACTACGGGCAAGCTTATGGTACGACCACGGGATGCCCATCAATTCTTTGTGAGAGTAAGTGAATTTTGTTCAATTGTGTGATTTTCTCAATTTATTTTCAATGGCATATTTGAACGTATGAGCTACTTTTAAATTTACTCTTTTTCTTGTGGTGAGGGCACTTGGTCTCGTGACAGATTGGTGATGTTGTACACTTCGTTTGTTGGGTGAGTGCGTGAGTTGAAGATGCTTAGTGGTAACGAGTCGTCTCTTGAGGTAGGGTGGTTGTGGAGAGGTTGCTCGAGTTGGTTGAATAGCATTGTGTATACTTGGACTAGTTTAAATATGGGAAGAATGTAAAACTCGTGTGTTCATGCTTAATTGCCGGTATCAACCATAGTCAAAAGGTAGAGTGTGTGATTGAATTAATTGTGAAGTGCTCTTTCATAGTGATAGGTACGTTTTGGGGTGTTAATATAGTTTCATTTCTCGAGGACGAGCAAGAGTCTAAGTTTGGGGTGTTAATATTTGTCTGAATGTATGCATATTTTGATGTATGTTGCATCGCATTATGCTCATGTCTCGTAGATTTCAGATGTATAATATAATAATTTGTGCTAATTTATGGTATTTCTATGTGTAGGAATAATTCAGATGCGATTTGGGACGAAAGTACGCGAATTGGAGCGAAAATGGGAAGAAAATGCAAAAGTGGCCATTTGAGCGCCACAGGCAGCATGGGGCGCTACCTGTGGCGCACAAAACAGAATGCTGAAAAGTTGAGCGCCAAGGCCAGCGCCCCACGCTGCCCTGGATGCTCAAAACGTGAACATGTCCTATTTCGACCGGGACTCAGTTATTTCGACCCCAAGACATCCCTAACTCATATAAAAGCCAACCTAAACCTATTTTGAGGGGGAAGACATGACTTTGAGAGAGAAACAAAAGTATGAAACACTTGGGAGCACGAATTTGATCAATTCTTCCATTCTTCTTCTAGTTTTCATTGATTTTATGTTTGAAAATATTATTTTTAATGATTGTATGAATATGAGTGGCTAAGAACCCTATTGTTCTAGGGTCGTGGGTGCTACATGAATGTTGACGTTTAAAATTTAAATTGACGATTTTGATTATATCATATTGGACTGCTTATTTAATTCTGTTTTTAATTATTTTTCCGAGTTGCTAACAGTGAAATACTATCTACGAATCTAGAGTTGAACTCGAAAGTAAAAATTTTAGACTGCATATAGAATTAAATAGAGCAAGTTCTTAAACCCGGCATCGGGGAACATATTCTCAATTAGGATAGAAATATACCTAATTGCCTTGCTTGGTTGAAATACAGGAAGTATAAATACATTCTTGTTAGTCTTAATTTCATAGACATATAGGCATTAAGTTAGCTTGAATAGGCGAGTAAGAACTCGACAGATTCTTATGAGTAATATCAACCCTGTCAATCAATAATGCAGATAAATCAATTAGTCATTTTAACCCAAGAACGCAACAAGATTGTTAGCTAGCCTATGACCCTGGAATACTCTCTACTACTGAATTTTATTCGAAATTGCTTAAGTGTTGTGGTTGATTTCTAGTTATTTCATTGCTCGATAGTCTCTTAGGTAGTAAATCAATCACTTACACATTTTGTGAGAGATCTCTTGAATTGATAAGTTATTTGAGTTTGAATCAGTCAAAAGTTAATCATAAGTCTCCGTGGGAACGATACTCAACTCACTACTCTATTACTTGACGACCACGTATACTTGCGTGAGTGTGTTTGGTCGCAATAGTGGAGTATAAAGTATGCAAACTACTCAAATCATTGTATGGTTTGAAGCAAGCCTCAAGGTAATGAAATATAAAACTCACAGATGCTTTCCTAGAAGCATGCTATCTTCAAAGCCCCTATGATCATTCTCTATTCACCAGAAGAGAAGATGATAAAATTGTCATTGACTTAGTATATGTGGATGATCTTCTCATCACGAGTAACAATAGAAGACTGATTGAACAAGCCAAGAATACACTGCACAGAAAATTTAAAGTGAAGGATCTAGGTGAGCTAAGGTATGATGAGCATGTGGGAGGTCTTAGTGATCCTTTGCTTACAGACATCACTTCCTATCAGAAACTAGTTGGGAAGCTACTCTATCTTACAATCACCAGGCCAGATATCAGCTTTGTTGTGCAGCTTCTTAGCCAATTTATGCAGAAACCTAAGACCTCAGCCTGGGAGGCTGCTCTCAGATTGGTAAGGTATCTCAAAGGCTCACTAGGACATGGCATTTTGCTAAGAAGCACCCCATGTACACAGTTGACTGCATTTTGTGATACTTATTGGGCATCCTGTCCAAACACTAGGAGATCTGTCACTGAGTATGTTGTGAAGCTAGAAGGTTCTCTTATTTTTGGGAAATCAAAGAAACAACATACTGTAAGTAGAAGCTCGGTAGAGGCTAAGTATAGAAGCATGACAATAGTAATTTCTGAGGTGATTTGGTTGACAAGCTTGTTAAAAGAGTTGGGTGTGATTGTCTCTCAACCTGTGAAGTTGTTGTGTGATAGTAAAGCAACCATACAAATTGTTTCCAATCCTATCTACCATGAACGGACAAAGCACATTGAAATTGATTGCCATTTTGTAAGGCACTATTAAAAATGGGCTGATATTGCCATAACATGTCAACACGAAAGACCAGCTAGCTGATTTTCTGACCAAAGCTCTAGGAACTACACAACATCAATCACTTATGTCCAAGCTTGGAATGTTCGATGTATTTCACCCTCCAACTTGAGGGGGACTATTAAAATAGTGCCAGCTGAAGATTAGGTAGTCAGTTATATCAGTTAATCACTGTTGATATAGTTAGTTAGTACTGTTAGCAGTCAATTAGTGAGTGTCACGTGCTGTGCACGTGACTCGGACAGTGTAGCTGTATAAAAGACTATGCTTTGTGCATTTTGTGTAATGAGAAACAGATCTTCTTCCTCGCATTCTCTCCTCTAGATTCTAGAATATTCCTTCTCTGCAGATGAACCCTAGCTCCTCCATTTCTGTCAATTGAGATGAAATCCACAAAGTTCATCCTCAATTTAACATCTATTTATTGATGCAAGTGGGGACACCCCATTTATAATTTTAACTCGAGTTATGTATGTGTACGAATGTAAATATATTTAATTAAAAAAAACTTTGAAAAATAATAGTACTACGTGTTTATACGAGGTGAAAACAAGTTGTCAAAAATTAACGTCCATAAAACCAACTGTGCCTTAACTTAATTATAGCCACATGGCTTTTCACCGGAGAACTGTTTTATTAATTCCGGTGGAGTAGACTGAATCAACGCTCATTGCTTTCGATTCAAACTAGGTATACATATGAAGGAAAAAAAGGAACTTTTATATACTCATGGTACACTGAGAATCTCTGATCTAGATTCTCGATTTGAATTTGAATAATTCCTACCTAGTTTGTGCAGTTAATTTCTTCTGGCAACTCGTATACTAATAAATCTGCTGACAAAACGATATCTTGAGCAGTTTGTGTGCTAGTTTCTGTTATTCCCGGTTAATATTTCTGTAAATGTAAATATTAATTCTGCAAAATATAAGTTAACGTAATGAAACAATAATAATGAATTCGAGCCCACTGAATTCACAGTGTTTCCTTAAGGAATTTAATCCCCTCCTAGTACCCAAGGTAATGGATTATTTCCTCCCAGGATAGAACGAATAACACACTGGTGTAGCGGTACTTCAAACCCCAGTGTTTCGGCGAACACAAAGTTCGGTAGCAAATCACACTTACAGTTGCTTTGTTTG